>BRDA01012863.1:3511-32923 GCA_036984385.1 Crenuchus spilurus | reverse complement strand
CAAACTTGAAGAAATTTACGCTACTCGTTAGCTGGAATATTACTCGTTACCATGAACAAAAATATTCCGAGATCTTGACTCGTTACCTGGAATACTCGTTAGTAGGGATGCTCGTAAGCAGGGTTACCACTGTTTATATATATATATATATGTGTGTGTGTGTGTGTGTGTGTGTGTGTGTGTGTATACTCTTATAAAATAGTCTGTTTTATGATGTCGTAATGTTTTAAATGTTGTTTTGATTGTTTTTGTTCCCCACAGCCTGGTAAACTAGCTGAAGCATTCAAGTATTTTGTCCAGGGAATGGGATACAGTAAGTGTACAGGTTTTCATTGTTTTATCTTTTTCTAAACTGCATATAAACACACACAAACTCACAAATAAACAGTTTTTTTGAGTTGATTCAACAGTACAGTTTATTGAAATGTGTCTCGTAAACAACAGATCTTCATTCATTCTTTCTTTATTTCAGGCCACTGGCTGATATTTATATTCAGTTCAGTGGTGCACTGTGACTAATCTGTCTTTTATTAAGAGGCCAGCGAGACTGGCAGAATGAAAAGAGTGCACACACACTGAGACACACTCACACACTCTGTGTGCAGTCCAGGAGTGTCATTTTGATTAGTTATTGTTCCTAACGGTGGACGTGGGTGAAATGACAAATTCCTCTAAATTAGTGTCCCTTTCAGTGTGCTCTATTCCATGTCTTTGCCAGACTGCAGTAAAGTACTTGGTGTGCTGCCAGAGCTCTGTGTGAAAAGATGTCGCATTTGTCACTCAGCTCACAAAGATTTACCCCCCGTCACTTCCCTTTAAAGCTGTTTCCTCTCTCAACTCAGCAATGTTGTACAAAATATATCAAAAGGATGTTTACAGTACAATAAACAGTAAATTAGCCAGTGAAACAAGATGACTCATCTCCATTTGGCCTGAGGACTGCAACGGAAACTGGGCCGTCAAGGGGTTGTTTCTTTAAAATTTACATGCAGCAGAAGACTGATGTACAAATGTGTGTCATGCTCTTCATCCAGCAGAAATAATGTAATTAATCACCAATCACAAAGCTCCAGTCAGGTTTTTGTAGTTACTCAAAGGTGTAATGCCGATCAGTTGTATCGACAGTTCAGTCGACTATCAGAACTCACGCAATCCAGGAACTGGATTCAAGATCCGGATTTAAAGACCCCTGCACCAGGTTATTGTTTTTATTATTTTACTAGGATACAAACACTAAAGCAATGAAAAATAGTCCTTTTTGAAAAAATGAATCAATTAATCAACAAGTGAGTAGCTTCTGTAAGGCTTCTTGAAGCTAACTGCAGACCACTGATTTCAGGAAGATCAGAGATCAGTTCTTTGGACCGATCGCAGGCTCAAGAATACGTTTCACACTTGACCAGACATACCGACTTCCAAAGCAAGTGGCCCTGGGTCAAAAACAAAAACAAAACATTGTTAAAACATAAGTAAAAACAGCTTCCACAAAGGAGTATTATTAGGTTATTTATTTAATTAATTTGGAAATCATGTCTTTCTATTCAGTTTCACCATATTTTTGTATACTGCATGTTTTTTTTAAGATAAATTAGATATGATGATTAGACATAAAAGTATGAAGGAAACAGGATGATCTCAAATGAGAAAATATAGAGGGGAAAAGGCCTGTAGCGTGGATAATGAGTTTTAAAATGCATTTGAGAAACAGTTTAGAGACAATTAATCATTATAAATATAAAATTACTGGTCATAAAATTATTTATCACATTTCTAAATAATAAAAGCATAAGGCTTAATACTTCTACTCCTACTACACTACTACTACTACTACTACTACTAATAATAATAATAATAATAATAATAATAATAAAAACAAATTCATCTCAAATTATATCCAGTGCACACTTTTGTGGCAATCATATTAAATTTTATGCTGGTGCACCGATACAAATTGTTGAATCTTATCATCTCTAGTCTGTGAGTCCACTGGTATTTATCCAACCCTTCTGTCTGTGTACTTTTAGCTCTGACTATATCCATGATATGTATATTATATATTTTTGTACTGCAAAGTTTGCTAATTTTTTGCCTTTATGATGCTGTATATGACAGCAGGGAGTGGATAATATTGCAGGTGTCATCGCAATATTTTACATGCTTCATTAAATGCAATTTAACAGTTCTAATTTGTAGTGAAATATGCAGATGTTGAATGTTCTTTTTTTAACAGTATCCACACTATAAACAATACCACAGACACTGAACCACATGCAGAGTAGTAACATTAATGAAATGTATCTCAATGCTTTCCCTGTCTCTCTCCTCTCGCTTTGCCACACCAGTCCCTTATGTTCTGCTCAGCCACTTGAGCAGTGAATCAGGTACCAGGCCTCTGAGTTTGGTAGATGTGTTTAAGAGCCTCCCATCTGCCTGTTTGATTAAAATGTTATGCTTAAAGTTGTGTTTGCATTTATCTGTTCACAGAGGTGGGTAGTAACTAATTACATTTACTCAGTTACATGTGTTTTAAGTAAAAATATCAGATGTGTACTGAGTATTTACAAATAATGATACATTTACTTTAACCCGTGGATGTTTGTGAGGAAAGTGATCTACTTTTTGATCTTGGCCATTAAAATCCAATTGTTAATGTTTTTTGGTTGCTCACTTTTTTATCACAATTATTCAAAAAGAAAGACCTCTAACCAACATCACTGCCTGATAGAATTTTTTTTTTTTTTTTTTTTTTTTTTTAAAATCAGATTTTCTCCGTAGTGTGTTTGGTAGCCAATTGACCTGCCCATTCGTTGACTTCCTATCACTTGTAATGTCACTGACTCTAGGAGGGTGCAGACTCACACAGGCCTCCTCCGAAGCATGTGAATTCAAGCTCTGCCTCTTTTCCAACTGCTGCCAATACATCACCGCCGGGCAGCCAACATGCTTGGAGGAAACGCAGGTTCCCAGTTCTCATGGATCGCCTGGCAGATTCTTGAGCCAGCAGACATTACTTAGTAGTGCTGGGGAGAGAGTGCCATCTTACCCGATGGCAAACAACATGATCAAGATTCAAACTCACAATCCTCAGATCATAGTAACAGCGCCTTAGTCTGCTGAGTCACTTGGGGCCCAAGCTGCTACTTTGACAAAATAGCCATCCTCTACTTGAATAGGGATTTAGGCTGCTCTACCCACCTCGTAGTGATTATTTTAATGGTTTGTTGTAAACCAGCATCTCCCCACTGATATTCATTACTAGTCAATGACTACATGATTATCAGTCAAGTTGATGCATGTGTTTATTTATGCTTATTCTTGTTTCTTGTTATTTTATGTTGCTGAATTTTATAGATACAAACATTTCAGCATCAGTTGTTGCTTTTTTCAGTTGTTCAGTTTTGCTTGCTTTCATATTGTTTTGCATGGTGTTCTGATCTTGCTCTTGTTTAAGGGGAATTTACAACCCATTTTACAATTTTCTGCACAATTACATCATGTTGATCATTCAGAGTAGCTTGATGTGAAGTGGTTCATTCTAGAGAAAATTACCAAGTCAGAAACCAACACTGTAGGAACTAGACATTTTACAGGTTGGACATACAAGAGCCAAAAATGATCCACACTGGTTATATTAAAACTTCTGTTGGCTGCAATGTCTTATTAAAGCTTTCTGCACTAAGTCGCTGTCTCCATAAAAACGTCTGTTCAGGTTTGAACGAGCATTGTCCGTTCATTTATGACTGCAGTGCAACAAAAATGGCCGCCTCACTTATGATTTGCAGAAAAGAAGGGCAGCTTGTAGTGATTTATTGCAGATATGTTTGGACATCTGCAAACAAAATTTGGAGCGATACTCTCAGGAAGTTGAACATTTCTTGGGTGGTGAGACATGGATTCATCACTACGAGTCTGAGAGTAAACAGCAGAGTATGGAATGGAAACATCCTCAATCTAAGACCAAAAAAAAGTTCAAAAGTCAAACATTAATTAAATTTAAATATTTATTTATTTTGTGGATAATTTTTGACACACTTGTATAAAGCCTTTTAAAAGCTACCTCTCAAGTTTCAAGTTCTCAAATGGATGCAAATATTAGGGATGTGTGGGACTTGAGATTTGGCTTAAGACATAAATGCAGGCTCTTGTCAGTAAAAATATTAATTTATCAATATCAACAATACATATAAAACTTAGGAGATACATGTAAGTTAGCAATGTGAAATACCCCCTGCTTATCACCACCACTGTAAAGAATTCAGAGTCTGAACATTCTCTGTACTGCACCATTTCAAATCAGACCTCTCTGAATGTTTATATCTGAGTGATTGAGCTATTTGACTTCCCTTTTTCAAATACATGAGCAATATTGTCTTAAAAGTTTCTAAGATGCAATCTTTTCATTCTTGTCTGGTTTCTCTTTATTCCCAGTGCCAGCAGCTGGCATGACGCGTCTTGCCCGCTCTCGCACCACCTCATCATCCAGCATCGCCTCCATGGATAGCAACCGCATACGCAACCTCAACAGCCCTCTGGACAGTTCCAGCACTGGAACGATGGACAGCCAGGCTCAGCCACAGACCATGGAGGTGTCCTGCTAAGCCAGCTTCTCTCGTCTTTCTTGGGTGTCGACTCTCTCTGCCGTTCCTGTCCAGCCCTAATTGATTGTGTTCATATTGCTTTGAAATGAATAGTTTGGTTAAAAATGAGTGTTTCATGTTCCCTCCTTATCCCAAATGAAGTTGATCAGGAAGAAGCAAACGTAGAGTTATGAGTCTAATGAGTGTCTGTCACCTAAAAATTTTTTAGGCGACACAGACTTCTATCAAAAAAAGGGGCACTGTGTAAATCAGATTTTTAACTGAACTATTCCCTAAGCGAAGGGAGGTGGTAATGAGTTGTATGGTATGTGTATATGTATACATATATATACAGTTATATAACTATATATAAGATTAAATATAAACCAATAACACATTTCCAGTCATAAGAAATCAATAAATATTTGCAGTATATTATGTATCAGTATATAAAGGGTCTTCCAGTTGTGATGTTTTATTATACCACATATCAGGCACTGTGATGGGCGAGGCTGTATGGTGGCATTGTCACTTTGACTCACTGCTTTTCTTTATCGTTTGTGTCTTAATGTCTTTAAACATAATTCTGTGGAATTTTTAGATCCATCAGTAATGACTTTCATTCAAATGATACTCATGCACAGGCAAAGGCATAAACTGATGTACAAGCACTGCACACATGTAGCATATGTGAAGGTTTTGTTTTTTTAATGTTTTTTGTTGTCTACTGTGACCATTCCTGTGCTCAAGTCTTGTGTTCTCTACTAAACCGAAGATCTCTGTTGCTACAGATAGCTGTAATAAATCTGTTACCCAACATATAGCACAGTCCTGGAGGTCTGGATTCCTGCAGTTTGGTGATTGCCCTGCTCTGACACTACAGTTAAACTTGGTCATTACCTTTTGAGCTGAATCAGGTGTTTGATCAGGAAGATCACCAAACTGTGCAAGAATCTGGCCTCCAGGACTGGGTTCAGACAAGACTTAAACTGTTGCAAGATCAACTGGATGGTTTTTGACAAAATCTGAAATGTTTTAAAGCTATTTAGAGTAGTCTGTACTTAAAGCCATCTCGGCTACTAAAAGTCTAAGAGCAAAGACTAACTGCTGATTAAAGCCGAGATGACAAATTATTGACTGAACTTAGATGTTTGTTTTGTGTTGTTAAACTCACCATGGATTACTTTTCCTTTTAAAGGTGCAGTTGTAGCAATTTTTTTTAACAATTTAATCAGCTTCAGGTGACCCTAGTCTTAGTTTTGAAACATTTTTCACAAACATAACAATGTACATATAAAATGGCAACCTTCCATTCATAACTGTGGAATCATGTTTGATCAGTGTTACTGTCTTACAGATTCTTCTCATTTATACTACATAGTAAATAAAGCTGGACCATGTTCTCTCGTTATGTTTTTTGGTTTTTTTTGGCTTTTTTACCTCATTATTCAGCCACATATTTAGTCAAGTTAACATACTTAGACAGAAGAAGAATAATCTCCAAGAATAAAAATCTCCAAGACAGTCATTCAGAATGGGCAGAAAAATGTATTGTTCCCACTGGTATTGATAGGAATCGGTCATCCAAATGTAATAAATCACATGAAAATGGTTACAATACAAAAGGGCAGCAGGTTGGCAAATATCAATACATAGTTTTTTTTGAGCTATACCTTGTTTCTGTTTCCATGCATGCAAAAATTGAGTTAAGGGTATACATGCACAAAACAAACAAAAAAAACCACTTTAACTAGACTTAAACATCTTGAAATCAAATAAAATCCTTCTTCTAGCTTTGAGAATGAAATGGCAGTCTCTGAACTATAAGACCAAATCAGCACACTGCAGTTATACTGTAAAATACTTTATTTAAAACAGCTATTGCATTTAAAAACAACAAACAGCAACAACAACATCCAACTCAACACTTAGTGCCTGGAAACTGACTGGTCCAAGGAATGACAAAGTACTCCTTTTACAGGTCTTCATCAGTCTTTAGTTTAATACGAAGGCTGTAAAAAAAACAAACAAAAAAAAAAAAACGAAATTACTGCACTTGAAAACCAATTAATTGACCACCAGTCAGCACTTGGGGTGAGTTAGTGGTGGTTTGTCCAATTCTGGAAAAAAAAAAGTCAAACACGAGATTTCCTCATGGTACACGTTAAAGTACAGTAATTTCAAAAAGACTTTAGTTGTAAGACTCACCTGCAGAGGTAGGAGTGAACATCAGAGAAACCCTGGTACTGTGCCAGGGGAAACAGAATGCCAGTTGGGCAGCAACCATCACGCTGGCGACAAAAGCTGCAATTACATATTCCACGACAAGGAGGGCAATGCCATTGCTGTGAAAGTCAGATATCAGAGAAATGCATGTTTAACTCTGCCTAACCTGAAGAAAAATGAGCAAACAGTAAAGCAGTACTGAAAGTAAATATATGAAGTGTGAACCTTTGGGCCAGCACATTTTTTTAAAATACAAAATCCAGAAGTGAACCAAGGTGGAGTCAGAAGGATCCAGAGAGCTCCTTGGCTGTTTGCATGTAAACGAAGTACCCAATACCATGAAAGGGAATTTGCATACAACCCCATCCTTAACATTTACTAACTGGGTCCAGAAGGGCCGTCTTTACATCTTCGCCATATCGGTTACGAAGACATGGACCACAAAACTGGCCCTGTAGCCCACGACAGAACTCATTTCGGCAACAAGTCTTGGTATCCAACGTCTTTTGTCGGCACTGATGACAGGTGGAGCCCTTTAATTAAACAGAAAAAATTACGTTGCACTGAAATATGATTGAGTAGGTGAAGGCAAAAGTGTGAGAATGCAGGAAATCCAGAAAACTACAGTTGTATTAGAAGAAGAAGAATCTTTATAGAGACCCCAGTTTTTTAATGTACATTTAATGCAAGCATACAGTGAAATGGTACTTTATGGTAAAATCAGAACAAGTTATAAATACAAAAACTTAATTTTTCAGCACAGAGTTGCTCCAAATACTCACAGTAATTTGATTATAAATCTTCTCAGTCACATGTGTAGCCACCAACTCCAGCTCATCCTCCGTTATCTCTTCCACTGCTCGGATGATGTGTGATTTGCCTTGACTGGATCGTACAGAGTCACGTTTTTGTGGTTTGACATGAATCTGCAAAAAAGGGGATCCTTCAGCATAAACTTGATTAGTAATGATGAACTTGGCCTGTGATTATATGGAAAGGTGTGTAAATATTCTTCAGCCTGTACTGTTAACAAAAAACATTGCTTACACAAATGTTGATTACCATATGATGCTCCTATTCCAACTGTAGATGCACTTTTTAATCCTTTTTAAACCTACTACAATTTGGTGAAGGAACCACGCTTACACACCTTCATTAGTTCTTCTTCCAAATCCATCTCCAGTGCATCTTCATTTGTGGAGAAATCATTAGTTCCCATTGAGCGAGTTCGTCTGCGAGATGTTCGCTCTGGATTACGTCGTGGCTCAGAAGCACGAGGGGTACGCTAGACCAAAAAGGTAGAAGATACATATTCACAGTGAAACATCCAACAGTAGTGAATGTAATTTAAACTAGTTAGACCACTGAGATAAGAAATGTGTAATTGAATCAATAAGTATAAATACTTTGTTATTAGATGTAGCAATGGCTCACCAAATGCAATGATTGGAAAGAAACATTCATCACTCTAACCAAATCAAGCCTATTTAACTTGAAACCTACTGCAGTGCGAGGCTCCTTTTTACGAGCATGTCCTGCATTCTTCAGTAAGGCTCCAGGCATTTTCTGCAGGTCTGCCATCAGCTGAGCCAACTAATCAAAGCACATTTTAATCAAAAAGTTATTCACATATATTGAAGTTTTAGAAATATTAGAAATAGTCATGTTTATTAATTTTTTTATGCCCATGTTAGGTGAACCAAAACCACAAGCATTAAAATCACATGAAATTTGCTCCTCTTTAACTATTGCTAGGAAGGCTTTTCAGATACATAGCTATATGGATCTGTACCCATTCATCCACAAGAGAATTGCTGAGGCCTAATCTATTAAATTAGGAGCACCCTCATGCATCACAAAGCATCAAATCTCATGACTGTCCACTTTTGTTCCTTTGAGGAGCACCACCCTGGTCAACAGACAAGTTGATTAATTAGATAAACTATGCATTTAGTTATAGCAAACATATCAGAAGAACTCTAGTTTTACACATACCATTGCTTTGTTTGCTTGGATGTTCATGGCTCTCTTTGCAAGAAATGAATCGTCATCAGAATCAGATTTGGAGGGGGGTGCAGGTTTCTTCCTAGTACTCTTAAGTGCATTATCCGCTTCTACTTCAGACTTCAGAGGCATCTTCATCTGTTCCTTGTCTAAGGTATCTTCATCTTCACTGGCATTTGGAACACAGCGCGGTCGCAGTGCTATTCTCAGTCTAAATCCCACATGAGCTTTCTTTGGTGTGACTTTCTTGGGGCTTTTCATACCATCATCAGAGTCAGAATCCTAGAAAAGCAGTTATGGATCCAGTCACTGCATACAGACTTCTCATTTTTTTCAGGCACAGTGTTTATGACTATCAATGTCCACGTTCATTCACATAATAGAGCAGAGAGGCCAAGTTTTAAAATAAAAGGCCATCCATAGGTGTTTTCTTAAGGAATAACAGACCTAACCCTTTGTATATTAGCACATCTCCAAAAAATGAATCATGAAAAAGTGGTCATAATTTAATTTAAAAAGATAAACTGTTTTATATTTCTTGCAGTATGCTAGCCTCTTGTTTGTCCTTTTCGAACTATTGTAGAAACATGGCGATGCAACATGGTGACCTCAGTCGGTGTTCGACCTGCGACCAATGTAGATATAAACAGTTTATTCTAAGGTAAAATAATCAAACGACTTCATAGTTTATAATGATTAGACATGTTTTTAATCATTTTATTAGTGATTATCTTAAATTATGCTAAAAGATAACCCAAAATATTACATACTGTACCTTTAAGCCTTTGTTTTAATGTTGATACTGTTTGAATAGTAATTTACTCTAATCTCATAATATTCTAATAATCTGAGATTCTGGATTTCTGATTTTCATGAGCTATAATCCATATTGAACCGTAAAACAAAAACAGCTTGAATTGTCACTTTTACATGTAATATACATAAAAATGTGTCACAATCAGAGTGACGGGTTACCATTTTGAATTAAATTCACTTTTTCATGATATTCTATTTTTTTTTTAGATACACAATATTACTTATTATATAGGACTGAAATTTTTATAGTGTCCTTATTGTTCAGTTCGAGTTAATATTTTACCAAAGAACATTACATAATTTGTAAAAGAACATTATTAAAATGATAAACACTTCTGAAAAGTTAGGGCAGGTTTTTGTACCATTTCTCCTGTCTAATCAGAGCTGTTGGACATGACAACTTTCAGGTCAATATCGCATTATCTCTACAAACATCCGACTAACCTTCCAGCTCAAGTCACTCAGCTCTCCAGCCGAAAAACCCAGAAACGTTTTCTCATTTTCTGATTCTTCAGTGAAAATATCTGCGAGCTCCTGGTACATGTCAGGCATTGTGAAAGAGTCCTGAGGACAGAACAATTTCTGCGTTAAAATGACTTTTACTCTGACAGATAAATTAGCAATTGTTTCATTAAGAACAGAAAACACCTTTTCCATTCCGCCTTTCAGCTTCTAACTAACGCCTCAGGGGTCCTAATATAGCTGCGCTGCTTTTATTAATTTAAGTTAAACTACCTACTGCCTGTGTAAAAAAACTACCAGCTAGTTATTTGTTCCTGTGTTTAATAATAATAATAATAATAATAATAATAATAATAATAATAATAATAATAATAATAATAATAATGTTGTTTTTGTTATTATTATGCAGTTCTTTTTAGTAATCTTTATATCACAAGTGTAGTGGGTGGGAAGCCTTATTTTTCTCTGATATTATGTAACGTGTCTCTGAAGTGGTGAGTAGTGTTGTTTTTAACACATAATGCAAAACCATAAACGGTAGATCGATCATCAAAGAATTAATCCCATAACCAACAAAACACCAATAATAGCGTGTAGTGGGCGTCTGTAATTAACTTATATAAAGTTGGTTTCACCTTCACAAATTCAGCTTTTTTCTTGAATAGCTTTCAAACTGTGTAACAGTTTGTTCAAAATCATGTTGGCAAGCAAGACAATCAATTAAATCAGTATACGTGCTTTTCATAATTTTTACACAACACATTGCCTTCAATGTGTGCAGTAACCATAGACTGTATAATACAAATATAGTGAAATTATGTTAAATAGGGAAAAATAATAATTACCCACAAAATCTTTAGAAAAATACAGAGACTATATTTTTGTGGGTGTCAGAGTTATAAATGACAAAGTACAACTGGAGCAATCTGACCAATTGTTCAACAGCTATTGAAATTATTTTGTAAAAATCTGATCATCTGTTTTAACAAAAGGAAAATGTCAATATAAGAGGTGTATTTTACCAAATGCGTTACAAATGATGATGAAATACAGCTTGTTTTGGAACAATCTGACCAATTGTTGAAAAGTTCTTGATTTTATTAAAAATCAAAGGATGCCACAGCCAGGAGAAGGTCAGCTGTTTGCCATCCATTTCTCAGCTGTTCCCCTGGGCACCCATTCCTGATGCTCTAGGATGCTGATAGCAGTAATACACTCATCATAGAGTTTGTCCATAGAGATGTTAAGCTTGCCAACCTGGTGAAGTTGCTCTGTGATCTTCTCTATGTCACCATAGGAGATGCTTCCAGATAGACAGAGGAGCTGCAGGTGAAACAGAGAAGTAGAACCACATATGGATATGACTGATGGTGGTGTTTAAGAAGGCATTAAACACCACCTGTTTGGCAGCATCAGCATTAGATGGAAATAGACACTGATTTGTTTCATCAGGAAGCCATAGATCCCATCATCTCTTCTTTGAGATAAACTTCTCAGATGTGTATAATGACATAGAAGTCAACTGATGTGGTCTTCCCTCTCTAGCTTCTTGAACACATCTTCAAAAAGTGACATGACATTATTACAGAAGAGGAGATCAGCCTTCCCTTACCTCCAGAAGCAACCACTTACAACCTTAGCAATGCTTGAAAGTGACTTGGAGAGTCATCACCAATGCTGATAAAGTACACCTTTAGTAGAGTCAGGTTCAGCAACAGTTGGGTGATTACAAGAACGAGTGACAGCCATCTGGACACCATGTGGCACACAATTTCATGAAATCAAGATCAAAAAGGCACAGAACTTCTTCAGGGACTCTCTTTTCAGAAGGGGAAAGGAAACGGTATATATATAGACAATATTTTCACATAAACTGTGAGCTGATCCAGGGGATGTTTAATATTGTTTTGGACAGTATGTACATGACAGTTTTCAGTTTTGTGAAGACTGAATAGTAGATGCCATAATTTACACTGCACTGCATGCAGACACATGATCCAAAGTGAGGCCCAGGTTTGGTTGGATGGTATTGACTACTGCTTCAGCAGACTCATTTGTATGTTCAACAAAATCTATTCTGCCGTGAAAAATTGTCAAGGGAAACATCTTGTGATTGCCCTAGTTAGAGGCAAATGTTTGTGTAGCGGATTGGAGCATACACAATCATCTACTCTACTGCCTTTGTCTACACAATCATGGCAATATTTGCACATTTGCACATTGTACTATAAAAACTGCTGCTAAAATTATTATAAAGCTCTGCTAAAAACTATGTAATCTGCTGCTAAAAACACACACTGTAGGCTGGAGCCTTGCTTCCCACTAGATATTATTCAGTACCATGTACTAACCAAGATCACATTTGTCCTTCATCCTGTAATGTGTCTTAGCTTAGTTAGACAAGCAATGTTTTGTACTTATTATGGCTTGTATTTATTGCATGTTTATTCTTTGTTTTTCATTACAAAGAAGATTGTGGACCTGGTGGAGAGAGTGGTAAAAGAGAGACATGATATGTAATATCATGATATATGAAAGAATCAGCAGGACACAAGTGAAAGAGCTCAGAGAACAGAACCTTCTGGAAAAGATTGTCTTTGACATCTGGATTAATTTTAGAACCATCAATAAGAAAATCAATAAAAACTCAATTATCTTGATGTTTATTTAACGAATAGACCTACAATGAACTGCAGTTGAACAACAAATAAATGTATGCAAGAGAAACACTGTCTTTAATTCATAAATTAGCTTAATAAAACTGTTTCTCCTGCAGATATGTTTCTGCTGTAAAGTTGAAAATGTATGTTCTTTCTCTAAATTAGAGCATTGTCCATTTTTGAGTTTTATGTAACTTCATTAATGAAACCAAGCTCTTTCATTACCTGGATGTCATAAGAAATTATATATTTAATTATAATAAGTGTAGTAAATTGTGGTCTGGACAGTATGGACAATGTAACTTGAATGTACATAAGAGAATGCACTTATAATAGGGAATTATTAAAATATATTCCCTGCCAGAGGCCATGACATGGTTATTATTATTTCAAATAAATTTAATCACTGTTATCTAAAAATATTTTGTGAAGACAGTTATAGGGAGAAAAATTAAAGGTATAATACTGGTGTATCTCAAAAAAAAAAGAAAAAAGAAAAAAGAAAAAGAATATTGTGAAAAGGTTAATTTATGTTCTTTAATTTAAAAAGCATTACATTACATGTAAAATGTCATATTTCAAGCTTTTCTTTTCTTAATGTTGATACTCTTTGTTGAACTCCAAAAAATATTCTAATAATGTGAAATTCTGGATTTCTGATTTTTATTAACTATAAGCCATACTGATCATCATCAGTAGAATTTAACAGAATAACACTAAACTGAAACATTATCTTATTGTAATAAAGAATCTATATAAAATACAGCTGTTAAAATGTGAATAATACTGCCTGAATTGTGTGTTTCTGCCATCTAGAGGGGAGATGGTGTAAGCATAGCCTTGTATTTTTTCCTGAATGAAAATTATATAATATAGCATTTACTTCACTATTGCATTCAAAATGTTTATCTTGGTTGATTCAACACTTTTGTTCATTCAAAAGCCAGATTTCCAGTATAGCTATAATGGTATTAATCAGAAACTACCTCACTAAAATCACACATTTCTTTGTAAAATGCTCACAAAACCCACACAAAACAGTAAACTTACTGAGTGACAGTGAGCGTTTTTATTTTTCTCTTATTTAACAATTGTTACTGGTCTTTTATTAACACTACAATAACGTTTCATAGATTTTATAGACTTACAATAAGAAATACTCCCTCATTTTTTTAAACAGATTAGCGTTTAGAGCTATAATAAAATCTTTCTTATTACTTCTTTAATAACAACGTATCCCCTTTATTTATTTCCCATCCACCCCGCGTCTCACGTCTACTATCCAATCACAGAGCCGATGTACTGCCGAACCAATCAGAAGGCGAGTTTGAGGTACTCGAAGCTCGATTCATTAAATTTCATAGAAGTCCGAATCAGTGATTCTCTGATTCACAATGGTTGTTGTTATTACTATGTTACAATGTGTGTTTAACTTATGATTGTAGGAAGTTACTAGAACTCTTCAATATTGCAATACAAGCATAACACTGCATTCACAAATACCATATAATCACATATACCTCTGAATAGTTTCATTTTGTTGAAAAGAATCATTAGAGATTGATTCATTCACGAATCAGACGTTGTGCCGGATGGGACGCGCGGGGAAAACAAACCTCGGAGCCGTTTGTTGTTTCTAAGTGAATTGGTTTTGTTTTGCACACACTGTTGTCAGTGCTGAACCGACAATACGTTTAATACATTACAATACGTACAATACGTTCTTCAAACAAAGGACTGTTTTGTTCTGACCAGTCAAAAGTTTAGTCCGTTTAGTTAAGTAGGCAGCTGAGAATAGTTGACGAAAGAAGTAGCTGGCTAATGCTAATTGTAACATTAACTCTAGCTAACATTACAAAATCACGACGGTTTCAGGACATAGTACATGTAGCTAGATGTACACCACTAGCTAACGTTTAGCTATCATTTTTACCACTTCGTGCTTTATTGCTGTTTTTCAGAGGTAGCTAGCCTACTTTATTTTAGTGGCAATGAACGGTGCTTTGGTAAGTTATCATTTACTTGGTAACATTGACTAGCTAGACTTCAAGGGTTCTTTCCCTGGTGAACTGGTTCTTCAAATTGATGAGGAATATGTTGTAGAGAAATGACTTTTTGAGAAATGGTTCTGTATAGCTCTAAAAGGGTTCTGTTGTAGTTACGATGTCAAGCTTGTAATAATACAGGTAATGGTGCAATATAGAACCATTTTCAAAAGACGTCTATATAGAACCATCTACACACGTTTCTCATCAATTTCCCCCTTTGGGTCCTTTGAGTGTTCGTGGCTCTATATAGAACAATTTTCTTTTGAAATTAATTTGAAGAACAATCTCTTTTCAGAGTGTAGATTAGTACTTGGCTACGTTATTTAATCTCATTTACTGTCACATTTTGAGATTTGTTTCATTTTCACAGGATGATCCTGCCCTTGAAAGGCACTTCAAGGGGCACAGGGACACTGTAACAAGTGTTGACTTCAACTCTAACATGAAACAAATAGGTGTTGTACAGTTTTGTCTATTTTATTTTTATTAAATAACTGCCACCGTACTAGTGCATCATAAATAATTTAGAAAAAAGTTTATTTGTGTCCATAATTTAATGCAAAAAGACAAACATTCACATTCATCGCACATAAAGTGACATTTCAGTTTTGCTGTTCATAAGTTTGGCTTATAGTCAATGAAAACAGAAATCCAGAATCTCACATTATTAAAATATCTGATTTTGAGTAAATTATGATTTAAACAGTATCAGCATTAAAACACAAAAGCATTGAAATATCTCACTTTACATAAATGAATATGATTCTAAATTTACCTTTTTGAATTATGAACTCAAGTGAACGGTTTCACTATATCCTAATTTTTGGAGATGCACTAGTATGTCAAAATATACACCTGAACTGATAAATTGAAGTAAGTGAACAATAGAAAATGTGTTTATTATGATTACTATGTGCATTTAATTTAGCCACTGGCTCCTTGGACTCCAGCGTAATGATCTGGAATTTGAAGCCCCAGATGAGAGCCTACAGATTCACGGGGCACAAGGATGCTGTAATGTCTGTCCAGTTTTCTCCTTCTGGTCATTTGGTGGCCTCAGCATCAAGAGACAAGACTGTCCGCCTCTGGGTACCAAGTGTGTAAGTGGGTTTGTCTTTTTCTTTTTGCACATCTTGGTATAATCTTGTCTATTAATTGTTTCCAGTGGTCAAAGTGCAGTTATACAATTCACAGTTTGATGTCTTCTGAACTGCAATATGTAAAGGTAGTGTAGCAGAAAATTCAAATGAAAATGACTGTGTTAACAAAACTGATGGTAATACTTCAGCTCAGCTGTGACTTTGTTTGAAATATGTTAGTCCATTACTTTTGGAAAAGTCAACTTCAACTTTACGCTGTTTTAGTCATAGTAGCCAACATTTTTATTCAGTAAATGAACTAGAAGGTTAAAGCAAGGCAGTCTTCATAATATGCACTCATCGTCATTTGCAGTTTTATATATTAACAGCAATAAAGAATTCATTTGATAGGCCAGTTGTAACGGTATACAGTGCTATGTTTGAAAGTTTTTCTTGAGGGCACTTTAACGCTTCACCATTAATTATCTGGAGTTTTAAAGTTTCCTAAACATTGTATGCATTGTATTAAGATTGTATTAAGTGTTGAATTTGAGGCTGTCTCTACCGTTTAAGAGTTATTTTTGGAAACCCAGCCTGTTAAATTCCTGCACATGCACTTCAAAACTGCAACAGCAGATGGCAGCAAATGTTAACGTTTTCGGCATCAGTATTCACTGAATAATTTTTCTATGTGATAAACTAAAATCAGTCAATGGACAGCTCATGTTTGAGTCATATCTGGTATGTTTTTGTGTTAGAAGGCCACATGTGCATCCAGTTAGTTTTGACTGAATCTTTGTCCTCTGCATCATAAATATATTCTATGATTTTAAAATGAATCAAAATTAACTGAGGTGGAGAACTCATGCAGTTGACTAGTATTTCCAAGTGTTATCCTTGGAAGGAGAAAAGCTTGACAGTAATAAATGTCAGTATGATGGCCTGTGAATTATTTAGCATGTAAAATTGGGAGAGGGCTTCCATAGACAGCCTTAGTAAGTGTCAGTCTGTGCTCGTTAACATGGTATGACTGCTAATAATGGTGATTGACTATTTTACATTTCTGTGTTGGTGAATGTAAATATCAGGGTTTTTATGGCAGAAGTTACTGTACATTCCTCATCAGTTTGGTACAAAATTCTCTTTGGTATGTCTCTAAATATTCAGTCACTATCAGACATTACTATAAAACACTTATTCGGACAGATTAAGCAGTACAGGTTTAGATAATATTGTTCACTGTTCTTTTTTGCACTGTATAAAAGCTTTTTACCTGGTAATATCATTATAGTGCTGCCTTTAGAATCTCTAGACCTCAGTTAAGTGTTGATTTAGGGCTTGTCAATGAAAAAAGGAACATGCTTACAAAATTCATAGTTGCGATTAGGACAACAGTTTGAGATATAAAGATACAAATGAGCAACAAACCTGTCACCAGTAAGGCTGAAGAAGGCAGACATGACTAATTGATGAACAGAATGATGACAGAAAATAATTTATTCAGAATGCATTGTATTTATTTGTTGACTTCCACCAGCAGCACCACTGACTTACATTAATGAAGGATTAATTAGCTGAAACAAGTATGGGTACAGGTGCCAAACTGTTGCATAAATACTCTGCATCAGGTATATAGATATGACTCCACCTTAAACTCAAATGAATTTGGTAATTGTTAGTAATCATAAGCCTGTGTGTTTTATTCCCTTTTCTGCTTTTTTAAAATCTTGTAGTCATTCATAATTCTGTTTGTTTCAGGAAGGGGGAATCCACAGTATTCAGAGCCCATACTGGAACAGTGCGTAGTGTCAACTTCTCCAGCGATGGGCAGTCATTACTAACCACTTCTGATGATAAAACCATAAAAGTGTGGACAGTTCATCGACAGAAGTTTCTTTTCTCCCTCAACCAGCATATTAACTGGGTGCGATGTGCAAAGTGTGTAAAAGTTTCCCTTTTTTTATGACGTATTAAATAGCATGATCTGAGATGTATAATACTGTTATTGAAAAAAAAAAAAACACGTGATTTAGGACTCTGTTAGGTGGATATGTTCTCCATTTCTGATATAAAAAAATAGATCAAATGAAAATGTATCAAAATTAATATTATACTATAAACTCTAGCGTGGATACTTCCAAACTAATGATCTACTTTATTTAAATGTATTTATTTATTTATTTTAATCAAAAACAAAACAAAAAGTCAGAAAATTGTAATTGATTGAATTTAAGTATTATTAAATTATTACAATGTATAGAACCATGAACTGCTTCAGCCTCCCCCAAAATCATGAAGTTCTCATCATGAAATGAAATGTGCCAAAATTTAAATTAAGAATTTTATAATATACTCTTATATGAGCTCTGCTTTCTGATAGGTTTTCACCAGATGGTCGATTAATTGTTTCTGCAAGTGATGACAGAACGGTAAAGATCTGGGACAAAAATAGCAGAGAATGCATTTACTCATTCTGTGAACATGGTGGGTAGGTATACAAAAATTCCTTTTTTCATTTTTTTAATATATTTTTTTTTACTCTTGATTTTCTATCCAATGTATTTTTTAGTGGCCAATTAACCCACTCATTCTATCAACTCTCCCTATCACTATCACTTGTAATGTCCCTGATCTCTTTGGAGGGGGCAGACGAGCACAGGCTTCCTCCGATACTAGTGACGTCAAGCCCTTTTTTTCCTCAAACTGCTGGTGATACATTGCCGCTAGCGTGCTTGGTGAAAAGCACAGGTCCCCAGTTCTGATGGATTGCCTGGCAGATGCCAGAATCAGTCGACGTTGTTGGAGATTGTGGCATCTTGTCCACCTGAAGAGAGAGCATGGCCAATTCTGCTCTCTCGAGGCCCCAGCTTTCCATAGCAAGCTGCGTAATCGGGATTCAAACTCACGATTCTCGGATCATAGTGTCAGCGCCTCAGTCTACTGAGCCACTCGGCTGGTATACAACAATTCTGTACAGACCATAATGCAAATCCTTGCAATGATTTCATGCATTTCTTTGTCTAAACTGTATTGCTTACTTCATATACACTCCCTTGCCACTTTATTAGAAACACTTAGCTTACATGTACAGGTGCATCTCAAAAAAGTTTAATATCATCGAAAAGGTAAGTTATTTCAGTAATTCAGTTCAAAAAGTAAAACTCAAAAATGATTTTCATTACACACAGAGTGATCTATTTCAAGTGTTTATTTCTTTTAATGTTGATGATTATGGCCGACAGCCAATAAAACCCCAAAAGTCAGTATCTCAAAAAATTTGAATATTATATAAAATATTTTTAATACATAAATGTTGACTGACTAAAAAGTATGTACAGAATATGCACTCAATACTTGGTCGGGGCTCCTTTTTTATGAATTACTACTGCATTAGTGCAGCATGACATGGAGATGATCAGCCTGTGGCACTGTTGAGGTGTTATGGAAGCGCAGGTTGCTTTGATAGCAGCCTTCAGCTTGTCTGCATTGTTGGGTCTGCTGTCTCTCATCTTCCTCTTGACAATAGCTCATAGATTCTCTGTGGGGTTTAGGTCACTTGAGTTTGCTGGCCAGTAAAGCACAGTGATACTATGGTCATTAAACCAGGTATTGGTATTTTTTGGCATTGTGAGCAGGTGCCAAGTTCTGCTGGAAAATGAAAGCCACATTTCCATAAAGCTTGTCAGCAGAGGGAAACATGAAGTGCTCGAAAATGTCCTGGTAGATGCTGCACTGACTGTGGACCAGATAAAACACACTGGACCAACACCAGCAGATGACATGACCCCCCAAAATATCACTAATTGTGGAAACTTCACACTAGAACTCAAGCAGCTCTGCACAGTAAATCTGCCAGTGTTAAATCAACACTATTAGAGTTAAATTAACACTGAGGGTGTCAAAATGTAACACTCTCAGTGTTAATTTAACTCTAATAGTGTTGATTTAACACTGGCAGATTTACTGTGTGATTGTGTGGCTCTCCACTCTTTCTCCAGACTCTGGGACCTTGATTTCCAAATGAAATACAAAATTTACTTTCAGTGATGAACCATGTTCTGCTGGTCTTGGTCTACTGTGTTATGTCAAGTCTAAAGCAAGTGCAGCCATCTGCCAGGACATTTTAGAGCACTTGCTCTATACAATACCTTTATGTATTAAAAATCATTTTTTGAATTGGTCTTATATAATCTATTTTTTGAGACACTGACTTTTGGGTTTTCATTGGCTGTAGGTCATAATCATCCACATTTAAAATTAATAAATGCTTGAAATAGATCATTCTGTGTGTAATGATTCTATATAAGTTTCACTTTTTGAATTTATTTGAACTTCTCCATGATTTTCACATTTTTTGATATGCACCTGTATATACAACAAAGCCATACACTGAAATTCTATAAGCCTTCTATATTCTCTATTTTCTAATTGTCTGTTCATAACTAAAGAACCTGTTGGATGTTTTTGGATGGCGAATCATTCTCAAACTTACAGTGATGCTTTATCTGTACACTCATACTTTCATGTGATGACTGCCATTGTCACTGCTGTATTGAGCATGGTCCATCACCTAAATAATATCTTGTCATTAGTGATCCTTTAGTTTGGAACGGACCAGTGGTCAATGTGGTATTGGGTGACAAATTGTGCAAACTGTAATCATATATCTATCAAAGAACACACATATTGTATTACATGTGTTTATACCTATGATGTGTGGAAACAGTTGGCCCAGTACTTAATCATGATTACATTAATATAACATTAAGCTTATATTATGTTATAGATATTTGGGTGGAGCTCATTTTTAACTCATTTTAATAGTGGATGACGAAATGTGCAGTGAGTATAAATTCCTGAAGTGGAGGGTTAGTCTGTGTATGGTAACACAATGCAAGCTTTGATTTGTCATTTTCAGGTATGTCAATTATGTTGACTTTCATCCCAGTGGTACCTGCATAGCGACTGGTAGTACAGACAACACTGTGAAAGTGTGGGACATCCGCACCAATAAACTCCTACAGCATTATCAAGGTAAGGCTTAATATATGTTGTCATCAGTACTTTGGAGTCAGTTGGTATGTAAACAATTTTACATGCAGTAAAACAGAGAAAGTATGCACAGTAAATATGCCAGTGTTAAATCAACACTATTAGAGTTAAATTAACATTGAGGGTGTCAAAATGTAGCACTCTCAGTGTTAATTTAACTCTAATAGTGTTGATTTAACACTGGCAGATTTACTGTGTATTTACATATTATAAACTGGACACCAAAAGGTATTTTGTTTTATTAGATATTTTGAAGATCAACAATAATTAAATGATAAATCATATTCTGTAATTCTCTGTTTAAATTTTGTACAATTTTTTGCCTTGAATAGTTGATCATCCCTTTTGAAAAAATATCATTCTGGATATTAATTTTCCGACTTTCTGAGTCAGATCAGAATCTTCCACAGTTTTGTTTTATCATCCTGAATCCATCCCAAATGTCATAATTACTTATTTACTTTTACAACTTTGTAGCATATTGATTCTGTTGATTCTAACGTACAGTCCAAAATGAGAAAAAATTGTAGTAAAAATTTAATTGTAAATGTAATTTGTAAAAGTAAAAATTGAACAGTGTTTCTTGCATTTACTGATTTTGAATTTTGAGTTTGAATATTGTGAAAAAGTAATTTTTTAATAAGTAATAAATACTTTATTTCAGAAAGGCAACCTCGTATTTTATATTCATTACATGTAAAACAACATTTCAAGCCTTGTTTTTGTTTTACACATCAGTATGGTTTATAGGTAATAAGTTTGAACAGGGCTAATTACGGCAGGCAATAACGTAAAAAAAAGAAACAAAACCAAATAATGATGTGATTTTCATCAAGTAAGGTAATTGTGATTTGGTACAATTGCCATATTTCTCCCTCTACAGTGCACAATGTCAATTAAAATTTAATTAAATCAATTAAAAGATTCAAGGAATCTGGAGGAATTTCATTTAAATTAATTTGTGTAATTGTCAAGGGCGCAAGCCTAAACACCTGTGGTCTCAGATTCCTCAGATGGCGCTGCATCAAGATTCATAATTTATCAATTGCTGATATAACCACATGCAAAAGGGATTACCTTGACACACTTTGTCAAGCACTATAATACATATGCTACTTAAAACTTGACTGTGCAGAAAAGAAACCTTATGTTAACCATGTCCAGACATGGTGTTAACTTCTTTGGGCTCGGAGGCATCTGAGATGGACCTTCACACAGTGAGATCATGCACTGATCTAGACCCTAGAGGAAAAGGACCATCCAGACTGTTATTTGCAGTCTATAAGTCCAAAAGCCAAGGTCTGTCATGGTATTGGGTTGTGTCAATGCCCTTGGCAAAGGTAATTTACACTTCTGAGAAGTACATTGAGATTTTAGAGCAACATATGCTGCCTTCAAGATGAAATTTTTTCCAGGGTTGTTCATGCATTTTTAACAAGACACTGTGACTCCACATGCTGCACAAATTACAAAGGCATGAGCAACAACAGAGTACAGGTACTGGACTGACCTGCATGTAGTCCTGAGCTGTTTCCCAGTATTGAATGTGTTGAGAAATTTTAAATGAAATTACAAAAACCTCATACTGTTGCACACCCTACAAAGTGTTTGCAGGAAGAACAGGACAAAATAACACCTGAAACACTTCATCGCTGGAACATCTTTTAAGTGTTAGAAGTAATGCCAAGATTAGAAAGTGATAAATGCTTTACCATCCCAGCTTTTTGTTTAGTTGTTGTTGTGTTGCCTGCCTGAAGCTGGGAATGGATGATATTAACAAATGAAATGAAGAAACACTGTATTATTTTGTGTGTGTGTTCTATATTGACCCAACTGGTTTTGATTTGGGCTTGTATAAAATTAAACAGGAATAACAAATGTTGAATACATGTTTACTATGGCATTTATTGACAACATTCCAAACCTTTTAACTATGATTACAAACTATGTTGCTAGGACATGATAAGATCATTTTGCAAGTTTTCCCACCTATAAAAAATGGAGAGGTCTGTCATTTTTATTGTAGGTACACTTCAACTGTGAGACAGAATCTAAAATAAAATCCATAAAATCACATTGTATGATTTTTAAATAATTAATTAGCATTTTATTGCATGAAATTGTATTGTATTGAACTTGTATCAAATTGTATTTGATCACCTACCAGCCAGCAAGAATTCTGGCTCTCACAGACCTGTTAGTTTTTCTTTAAGAAGCCCTCATATGCTGCACTAATTACCTGTTACCTGTATAAAAGACACCTGCCCACACAGTCAATCACACTCCAACCTGTCCAACCCAGCCAAGACCAAAGAGCTGTCTAAGGATACCGGGGACAAAATTGTAAACCTGCACAAGGCTGGGATGGGCTACAGGATAATAGGCAAGCAGCTTGTTGAGAAGGCAACAACTGTTGGCACAATTATTAGAAAATGGAAGAAGCACAAGACAACTGTAAATCTTGCTCAGCCTGGGACTTCATGCAAGATTATGCCTCGTGGGTTAAAGGTGATTCTGAGAAAGGTCAGGAATCAGCTCAGAACTACACAGGAAGACCTGGTCAATTACCTGAAGAGAGCTGGGCCTATAGCCTCAAAGATGACCATTAGAAGAAGCAATTCAAGGTCCTGGAGTGGTCTAGCCAGTGTCCAGACCTGAACCAAATAGAAAATTTTTGGAAGGAGCACTACTCAATGTTACCCAGCAACAGCCCCCAAACCTGAAAGATCTGGAGAAGATCGGTATGGAGGAGTGGGCCAAAATCCCTGCTGCAGTGTGTGCAAACTTGGTCAAGAACTACAAGAAACATCTGACTTCTGTAAAACAAAGGTTTCTGTACCAAATATTACATTTTGTTTTTCTGTGATATAAAATACTTATTTACTGAAATAAAATGCAAATTAATAATAAAAAAATCATACAATGTGATTTTTTGGATTTTTTTTTAGATTCTGTCTTTCTCACAGTCGAAGTGTACCTACAATAAAAATTACATACCTATCCATTTGTTGTAGGTGGGAAAACCTGCAAAATTGACAGTGATCAAATGCTTATTTTACCCACTGTATAAAGTTTCCAACATAATTCTTGAATCAATTTTGAACAGCAGCAATCAAGCTTGACAGCAATTCATTTTCTGTGGAGCAACTGAACAGTAAATTCACAAGGTATCCATAACTTTAATTCATTACAAATGGTCAAACTTTCAAACACATTCACTGAACTTATATAGATCATTTGTAATATTATTGAAAAGAACGACATTTAGTGCTAGCATCAATTTGATGTGTTCATGCTGAATGTATTCATGCTTCAAATGATATTAATGAATTAGAAGTATGACTGAACACAAAGCCTTTTTATGCAGTGTCATCAGTTGGTCATTGGCCAAGTCATGACCATTGAAAAGGTGAAGGACAAAGCCTCCTGCAAAAAGAATCGATTGGTGCAGTGGGACAAAAGGCAGCCAGTGTGACTCATGCTTAGACTCTAGTGGCTGTAATTACCCTTCCAGCAATATGGAAACCACATGCTTTTGTCTGCTTCAGCTACCTTTGCAGCTCAGTGAGTCAAGAACATGCACAAATAATGATCAAATTGTCATCCATTTCAGACTAACATTTAGCGCTGTCACTTGCTCTAGTCTCATCTGTGGTCCAAGCCATGACCAGAGAAAAGTGAGGGCTGAAATGACAGACAGTTTGGCTTATCTGATCTTTCCCTGGTTGAAGACTCTTGTGGTACTGCTCCTTTTCTCACTACTGACAGTTTGGCATTTTTGAGGTTCACTGAAGGATCTGACTTTTCAAAATGTTATTCATGTGACTTTAACTTGACAGCAGGAAGGTCTGCACACACCTGTTAATGTACCTACAGCTCCCTCCACATTTATTGCTACTTCATGTATAGATGTTTAAAATAGATATGAGATATTCAATTTTTGTGAATTATTGTGATCTTACAGTGAATATAATTGTATACATGTGTGTGTGTGTGTGTGTGTGTGTTCAAAAAGTTCAAAAACTAAAAATGGGTCATCATTGGGTCTTCCAGCAGGACAGTCATCCCAATCATATGTGTAGATCAGTGAGAAAATAGTTTATAGGACACAAAAACAAGTATCTGCCAATCCCCTGATCTAAATCCATTAGAAAGCCTTTTTGGGTGCGCTAAAGAGGAGAGTGCACAAAAGAAGACCTAGGACTCTGGATGATCTGGAGAGATTCTCTTTAATAATATTCATCTTTTTGTCTTGACTCTTTCAGTGCACAGTGCAGTGGTGAACACACTATCTTTCCATCCTTCTGGAAACTACCTCATCACAGCCTCTAATGACTCCACGCTCAAGATCCTCGATCTAGTAGAGGGCAGACTTCTTTACACGCTGCATGGGCATCAGGTACGATTGTTAGTTCATGACTTGAACTTGAACACAATATCATATCCTAACCTATGTTGTGTTGAAAGCTTGTTTGTAGATGTTCACATTATAAGCAGAGGCTTAGTTGATCATCTATAGCAATTGGATAAGGATTAGATATAGAATACTGTTTAGGTTTTCGGTTGTGAAGGTAAGGTTATGTTTAGGTTTAAGGATTTACCACGATCCATTACATTCAAATTAGGGTTATGTTACATATAATAGATATTTAATTAAACAATAAAATGTATGTAGAAAATTTATAAGACCTGTATGTACAGTGAGGCATCCATTTTGCCCAATGTTTTTGCAATGGTGTGAAAACCAACACATTTTACATTATGTGATTACAAATGTGACTGTTTTGATTACATGTAGTGGATTATTTTATATAATTTTTTTATAAAAATTGTTTTATAAAATTACTTGATCACCATCTTAGAGCTCTTAATATTATAATGTAGTATCTAAAAGACAACAAAGGCAATGCACTGAATTTATATGTTTCAAAATTGCCCATAAAATTTATTTTGATAGACACTTTACTGGATACCTATTATTAGAATTATTTAAAATTTTTTGTTGATTGTAGTATTCTGAAATTGTGAAGCATTTTACACCCATAATATGCCTAGATGTTGAAGGCTGATCTATTCTGTTCTACTAAAAGTGTTCTATAAATCTATTCCATACTATTCTTCTTAAAACCATTCAAACTAATCCTAAAACTAAATATTAATCTGTTACTTTTATTGACTAGTATAAACTGTTTCATTGTGTTTCTTGTAAAAACAATCACATCCTAGAAATTATTTAAACCATTGACATGTCAGTATGCAAAGAAAACTTTCATTTTTACTCAGGCTTTACTGATTTTGGAGTGTCCTTAAATGAATCCTCTCCAAAGTGTGTTTTAAACATGTCAAGAAAATGCCCACCCACTCACAGTGAGTCACGAGTTTTGGGAACCTTGAGACTCCTCTGTACTGCTGGATCGTGTATGCGTTTGTAAAGTGTGCATGTGTGTTTGTGAGCTGGAGCAAAGCATAATGACAGCTTGCTGGCATTGCTCACACTGCTGACCCTCTCTGTGAGGGTGGATTACTACTGGATAGCTGCTTCCTAGGACACACAGTCTATTTTAAAAGGAAAAGTTAAGGTAGTGTAGGTAGTGTATTTCTAAATGTTATCTAGAGGTAAATTATACAATGTTGGTGTGCCATATTTCAATAGAAAAACTAAGTAAACAAATGCAGGAAAATGTTGTGGTAAAGTAGAGTTCAGCAAGAGGTCAGACGTCTGAAATAGTTAAATTAACATAAAAATGATAAGTAAGGTTTGCTTGTATGAATTCTCAGAATTCTGAATGTATACAGCTCTTTGACAATAAGGGAAATCAAGCCCAATACAGATCTCAACATAAACTCTGGACATATAATGATTCTGTCACATTCAGATTTCTGTTTTATTAGACTGACCAAGATAAACTGATTTATGTGAAGTTTGTTGTGTGGACAGAATGACTTGAGACACACTTAAGGAACAGTTGTTCATCATATTCCAATATAAATGTTCATTTTCAGGCATCATTATTTTTCTTGTCTTCATGCTTTCTTGCATTCACACTCATTTTTCATCGGCATATTCACCTTGTTTATGACTTTTACCGCTGTGATGCATCTGTTCTGTTTTAATTTCTAGCATGTTAATTAGCACAGTATTCAGGCACCAATATGCTAGGGAAATACAGGTCTCAAGGAGACTTTAGAAGGACTTTCCAAGTTTTTACCTTCTTCTGTAGCAGTGAAGAAAGAAAAGGTGATGTTAATGGGTAGCCTTCACTTTTCTTGTTACACACTTGGTCAGTCTTACACTTGATACAAATATTACATTTAGTTTAGGCTTATCACTTAATTTTTCCTTTTCTTTCTGGTCATTATTTAAATGTATTTACTTGCTTATGAAATTTTATTTTATGGAAAAGCACAAATAGCATCACCAGTGTTCTCTTTCATAGCCACACACCAGGACACTGTAGATCAGTATGTAAATATTTCATTTTTTATTATTTAATCTTTGAGGCAATTTTTTTATGGCACTTGTTCCCAATTGTGGTCCTGGAGTAGCGCAACAAGCAGTGTTACTCCGTAAAATAGTATGTAGTTGTGTGTGTTTGGGTGGGCAATTTGGTGATACATTATTGTTATCCTCATAATTTAAGAAACAGAAAGGTCATGAAAAGGTCGTAAGTGGTTAATTCGCTCAATTTCACTAAAATATGAGAGAAATCTAAATAAAAATTGTAATTGAAATGTTTACACAATTATTCACACCCCTAAAAATTCTAATATTCTTTAAGACCACCTGATTGTGCAGGAACACTTAAGTGACCATACATGCCTTCCTGTTTGACTTAAAATATGAGCATATGAGGTGTCCAATACCAAATTGCCTTGCAACCCTTCTTATCCTTATAAGAGCATGGGAAATGAGTAATCCTCATCTGTATGATGCATTTTTGTGATTGGTTTGTTTTAGCCATGCTATTTAAGGAACATGATTAATTTTACTCTGTATCACCTAGCAATATTTCTTAATTTGTCTGATTTTACAGTCATCTCTACTATTCTCATTGGTCATAACTGCTGCCTTGAATCAGAGAGCCAAAGTACAGAGAACACCACAAGGAGTACATTTCACTGAAGTGGCAGCCAGTAGCCAAGACCAAGCTCTGGAAAGCTCAGCAGGAGCCAATGCTTATAGCATGTGATGTGCTAACCCAGCATGGCAGAAGCTGCTGTATGTGGCTTGGTGTAAACGGTCTGTTGGGTTCATGGACTTGTGAGACAGTCTGGCTGTGAGCAGTTATTAGTCAGTGGCAAAGTGGAACAGTCTGTCTCTCGCATGTGTTGCTAGGGCCTGTCTGCTGTTTTACCAGAATATTAATCTGTGAATCTGTTGCCCACAGCTTTAAGGCAGAGCCTAAGTAAGCAAGCATAGTCTGTACTCTAACCTTAATAAATAGTGCATATTTGTTGTTTTGTTCTATTTTTGAATTTCTCCCTGTAGAAGTCTGAGAATGCAACATTTAACCTCAGAAACAGCTGGCAGTGAAAAGTAAAAATGCCCTCTAATTAAACAATTGTGACCCTTAAATTATGTGTAATAGTACCAATTTAAAGAGTGCCACCATCGCACTAATATAACACAGCTTTAATTTCTCACCTCAGTCACGTTTGTAAAATTAAGTGCTTCATGTACTTTAGCACAGTTGCCATTGTGAAGCCTTTTTTTACAGTTTGATACACTAATCAAAAAGTATTACTCTTTTTACTTTGGTATCACAGATGGGGCAGCCTTAGCCTGGTGGTAGGGATCTGGTGTTGTAACTGGAAGGTCGCCAGTTCAATCCCCGGGCAGGTCATGACTGAAGTGGCCTAGAGCAAGGCACCTAACCCCCAACTGCTCCCCGGGTGCTGTGGATAGGGCTGCCCACTTATTCGGGCACATGTTCTCACAGTTCACTAGTGTGTGTTTCACTACACGGATGGGTTAAATGCAGAGGTCAATGCAAAGTTTAATCTAAGCTAATCTAATCACATTAGTAAGCAAAAATATACAAGAAGGGATTAAGTATTATAAATGAAAAATACATACAATGTACGTAGTACATCAGCATTATGTCTCAGGTTACATTGTTATTCTTATATGTGTGTATTTTTCTTTTTTTGTGAGGTGGAAGAACATATAAAAACGAATGATTACACTAATCTAATCGAATCTAATTTGAAACGTAACTGGAGACGTAAATTGGGTAGGCACATCACTTTGTGTGTGATCACTTGACACTCTTGTACACGGGCTTATTCACCCGTCGGGATAGGTGTCGTGGGCCCCTCGTCAACCCCCAATCCACGGAACGAGATCCGGTGAAGTCAGTACTGGACGGGCCCCTAACTTGACCGCTGGAAGGTCAATGTTGTGGTCTAGGGATGGTGGTCCGATTCCGACGGGGTAGACACTATGGTTTCATTTTTCTCATTATGAAAAACTAATCACATAGTTTGA
>BRDA01012861.1:24454-42137 GCA_036984385.1 Crenuchus spilurus | reverse complement strand
AATATTTATACACAAAGACTTGCTGTCTTGGTCACAGATGCACCAGCAAGACGTGCACCAACAATTTGTCCTCTTTTGAACTCTGGTATGTCACCCATAATGTTTGCATTGCATTATTTTGAGCAAAACTGTGCTCTTACCTGCTAATTGAACCTTCACACTCTGCTCGTACTGGTGCAATGTGACATTAATGAAGATTGGCCACCAGACTGGTCCAATTTAGCCATGAAACCTCCCACACTAAAATGACAGGTGTTTCAGTTTCATTGTCTAACCTCTGTATGTATATACATATGAGTGCATACAGATCTTAAAGTAGTGCATGTGTGTAGAATATAACATTACTCTTTATTACTTTCTGATTCACTGACCTATGACCTTGGGGAAAGTGTGCAGATTAAACTTTCAGTGTACATTTGGTACACATTTTGTTGTTTTTTACCATTACATTTGCACTTAGAGAGGTGGCAAGCCAGAAACACTACATATTCATAAGAAATACATTTAGCGTTAGCTTGATTAGTGTTAGCTTAAGGTTAACATTTAATGTAAACATGAGCATTGTTAAATGTTAAGCTTGCTAAATGCTGCAGAATAATAAATGAAAGCACATTGGAGTAGTTTTATCTGCATAGTGTGTTCATACATAGATGAACTTTTTTTTCTTCCAGTCCATTAAAATCAAATCTGTCCATCAGTCTCTCTGACATTTCTCCAGCGATTCTGCAGATAAAACACCAAAGGAACAGCAGCTCACTGCAGATTAACTTTACTTGCACTGTGAGTTTTATAAATCAGTGATGGATTACCTCTGTACAGCCCCACAGACCAAACCCGAAATTCAGTAGAAAGTCCTGATTGGACAGTGTATACATTTAATTGTGGCATTTATTCAGCGCTGCTGCTTTATGAAATACAATCATTTGATTTACATTTTGTTTTGACTTGTTCACAGTGACGCACACTGGAATACAATACAGCTGAGCTGACTGCATTTAAAGGTGTACTGTAGTGAATTGTGACATTAATTCAGCATTTTATTTTTTAAATACACGTCCTCACGTGTTGTTTTTCAGTAAAGAGGTGAAGTTATGTAACAGTGGTTTTATGTTTCATTTTTGCACATATTCCTCACTGTGCACTGCATTTCACATTTTGGCACTAATTCTTCTCAACACAATGTATGGTTTTAAATGTCAAGTTATAAAAAGAGAAAATAATGGATATTTAATGTATATTAAATTATGAATACAATTATTCTCAATCAAGACATTCTTTCTGATGTTAATGAATACACTTTGACAGATGGCTAACCTTAACTAACGATCATTAGTTAACTACTACCAAATACTGGTAAGGTAGTACACAAACACAAACATACTTAAATACATAAGAAAACACTCTTACTTGTGAAACGTGAGTCCCTTCACCCTTGTCTGACAAATTCTTGTAGTACAGCCAAAGACAGCACAAATTCAAAATAAAAACAGTGCTTCAATCAGTACAGCCCACTTAAAAGTCTAGGTATGTATCTTGTATCTGCATGCTCACAGGTAAACACACCCCTTATGTTAAGCAGTGTTAATTTCATTAACGATAATTATGATGAAAAATATTCGTTGACGACCATTTTTTCACGACGAGAACTAAATAAAAACTAATATTTTAAAACGAAAACTATGACTAAAAGTATTAGACATTTTTCGTTGACAAATAAAAACGAAACGAAAATGTCACAGAAGGACAAAAAGAATGTTTTTGTCCAGTAATCCGCTTTTTAAAATAAACTTACTGCACGTCAAGCTCCCCTGTCACACTGGTGCAGTTTAACAACACAACGTGCTGACGTCACTGCCGCAGCCTGGACGGAAAAGAAGAAGCGATTTATGGAGTAATTTCACTTTCGCTGCCACACAAAACAAAACGGAGTGCAAAGTTTGTGGATTTAAAATAACTGGGAAAAACACTATGAACCTCAAGAGGTCCTCAGTTCTCACCACCGCGAGCTTTACAAAAAGGTAAGCTAACGTAGCTAATGTAGCTAGATGTTAACTAGTTAGCTAACGGTGATGAATATGTATATGTGATGTTTCATTTTTCATTTTTGAATGTTTCAGTGTATAAAGGGGAAATGTGCAATCCGTTATCATTATGCTATGTTTTGCATTATGCATTATGTTATATCATTATAAAAAACATGTCTAACTGAAGCCGTAAGACACACATGCAGTCTCCGTTTCATTTTAAATACAGTCATATAATGAAACGAAGAGGAAAGGCATGTAAGCCGTGGTAGTCCACATTAAGTGCAAGTTAATGTTAGCCAACAGGAACAAGTAAAAAATTAGAAAAGGCCAGCACACCAGAGAAACCCAACTCTTTCCCTCTTAATCTATCCTTTATCGTTTGTGACAGAAAGCTCAGAGGACAGACTTCTCTCGTGTGTCTGTTGTTTGTTATATTGGATATTTACGCAGATATAAATAATTTCTGGTTTTTAAGAGGCTGTGAAGGGATTGCTGTTAATGTGTGTGTTTAGTCACGTTGATACCAAATTGTATTTACATACTATATTTTGTCATGTAAAAGTTAAATAAACGCAAAGTGTTATAGAAAAAGAAAAATGGGCCAACTTTCTTCCCAAATATCTGATGTCATTGTGTTATTAAATGTAACAAAAATTAAAGACTATTGTTTTATTAAAATAACAGTAAGCAGTCTAAAATAGCTCTAATTTAAAACAGTATAACTAAAAATACTATTAAAATTAGATTAAATATTTTAAACATTTAATTGACTAAAACTAGACTAAAAGGTTTTCAGTTTTCGTCAAAAAAACTAGACTAAAACTAACAATAACTACATGACTAAAATTTGACTAAAACTAATATACATTTTAGTCAGAAGACTAAGACTAAAACTAAATCAAAATCACCTGTCAAAATTAACACTGATGTTAAAGCCATAGGTGCGTGTCTAAGTCACTGTCTAATTGCATCGTGGAAGTTGTAGTCTTCTTCCAGAAAACTTCTAGGTACATTGTAACTGAATTTCTTACTTAATCAAATTTTTGTATAATGAACTTATAGAATATAGTCACCTTGTACAGAAATTAAAATACTAATAACTTATACTGATAGAAACCCAGCTGACAGCAAAATTGACCAGATGTAACATTCAGAAGGTGCTGGTGAATACTTGATTCATCATTTGTGTCACACAGTCCAGACTTGTTAATAACTTAAGTTGTGGTTGCTTTGTGCTCACTTCAACTTCAAAATTGTTCTTGACCTTCTGAAAGTCTCTTTGTAGTCCATTCTTGCTTTGTGATTTGTGAACTGACAAGTACTAGACAAAATGAATCAGGTAGAATTTTATTTGTTATCAAAACGTTTTGAAAAGCATTTCCTTCACTGTGCCAACGTGTAGCTTCTTCACAGTGGTCTCTGGAAATGTTCAAGGTTGAATGATTGCTTTAAAACAAGTTACTCAATGCAAGGAAATGACAGAATGTATCCTGCCTTTCCCTGATATAATCCCAGTCTGGCTTCCATTTGAGGTTGGCTATTAAATTGAACAATATTCCATAACAACATATATTTTTATTGCAGAAAAATATGCTTTTTTCAAGCAATTTGAGACTTTGACAAAAACACAAATACTCCAGATACACAAATCTTCTGTGGTAGAAGGTTGAGGTCATTGCTTTTTAAGTCAGTGTTGGTGTCACCCAGTAGCTGTGCACAGCTGTTTGATCTCCACCAATACTTTAGCACATATTTTGTGCAAGGCATTATGAGTTGTAGGAACACGGTGGATAAGTGCAGTGAGTTAGCATTAGTGCTGTAGTCACTGAGGTCTTGGGTTCAAGTCCCCATCAGGGTGAACTTTCCATGTTCTCCCTGTGTCTGTGTGGGTTTCCTCCTACAGTCTAATAAAATGGAGGTCAGGTGAATTGGAAACTCTAAATTGTCCTGGTGTGTGTGCATGCACCCAGCGATGGATTAGCGCCCTGTCCTGGGTGTGGCAAGAAAAACAGTCTGTAATGCCCTGCCCTGATAGGAAACTAAATGTGACCCTGATCAGGATTAAACAAAATATAAAGCATGGATGGATAGCACATATTGCAATAATGTAGAAAAATATGTACATACATTGTAAATTAATACTGAAGTCATCCGAACTATGAAGGAACACATAAGGAATCATGTACTAAACTTAAAAGTGTTAAACAAACCAAAATATGTTTTAGATTTTTCAAAGTAGGCACACAACTGATGTCTCAAACACATTAAGAAGCAAGAAATGCAAGTAATTAACTCTTGACAAGGCACAACTTGAAGAATACTTTGAAGAATCTAAAATATAAAACATGGTTAACACTAATGTCTCCTATTCAATGATATCCACAATATTTATACGTCCTTGCACAAAATATGTGCTAAATGTGATTTGGAGAATAAGCAGCTATAGTAAAAGTCTATAAGCTCACTGTCAACAACTTGTTAGAGACACCAAAACTGAATTAAACAGTGTTTTACCTCACCATTCCACCACAGACTGAGTATCTGCAGCTGCAGCATTTGTGGATCTCCAAATGGCTAAAAAGAATACTTCTTCTGAAATAAAAGTGTGTTGTCATGGAAACTTTTGAGTGGAAGTGCATATGGTTTTCCTTCCTTTAAAGATAAGGTTATATTTGCTAAGATGAAAACAATATATGAAAGCTTGTGTTTTATGTACCGGATTGAATTGTTAGATCATAATTAAGATTTACTGTAGTACTAGTCTGGCTTGCATGCTGTTAAATTTGACCCTGAAAAGCTGTTTTTAGACAAGAACTATATCAATGACTTTTTTTATTTGCATATATCATATATTGCATATATTGCATATATCAAGAGAGAGAACACTTTGTTCATTTAGCTAAATAGCTAAGTAGAGAGATAAAGAGGCATGCCATTTTGGCTTCCTGTAAATGTGTTCATCAAGTCTCAGAGTTAATGGCTGCCTAGTCGTGTCTTAGTTTGCAAAGTTTGTAACTTTAATATATGTAGAACATTCTTATCTGCTGAGATCTTCCCTCAAGCTGTGAGTGCGTAATTGAACATTGAGTGCTTCACAAAATAGGCATAATCAGATTAATGCACAATTAAAGAGCAATTCTGCCCATGGTTCAAAGTTTCTGCCTAATTAAATACTTAAGATGGAAACAAAGTCATACAGAATGGTTTCTGAGGCAGAATTGTTCATAGCCTCTAAAAGACTATCTCAAATGTAGAGGACTACAGTTGGCCTTGTACTCTTTCTTAATTCCATATGCATAATCCATCAGAGGTGTTTGTAATACTGCTTGTGCCCAGAACTTCATTAACTAGTGGTTAACTCTTGATAGGCACACAGGTGACCCCACATAAGAGCTGTAAGCAGTAAGACAAGCAACTCCAAGTTAATTACATTAACTGTGAATAACAAGAAACCTGCTGCATCAGGAAAGTGCTCATAAAACCCTGATGAAGAAATGCTTCTAGATTACATGCTCATGCTAGCAGAAGAGTAGAAAAAATGGCAGAACCAATCTCTACATCAAAGCAGTAATAGGCTAGTCTTCAACATGGTTTTGCCTTCTGATTTTCACCAATCATATTTTAGCGGCGTGCTATCAGCATCACCAGTCAAACTTTAGATTAGAAGATGCCATAGAAATGACCATTATGGTTCAGTGCTCTTGATTTAGCTCTTAAATGACTAGGGATACAGCAGTATGAGGTCCAACCAAGTTGGCAACATGCTCTTATAGTTTCACATCCTGTACTTTATTATAGCTCTGTAGATGCATCACAACATCCATCCATTATCCTAATCCACTTCAGAGTTGCAATGAGCCCCATACCCCTCCATTGGTTGTATGGGGAAGTGCCTTCAATTAAACAACAAAAAGACCCAAATATAGTCCCAGAAAGCAGAGGGAGGGGCAAGCAAATTGGGGTGTTCACCATGACTTTTGGTTGGCAAATGCTTGCAGACAAGCTCTTCACAATTCATAAACATATACTGTACATGCCAAATCCAACATTCAAATTATTAAGCTTTTAATGGTCATAACAACAAGTTATTGTATAATAAATGAGCAAGAGGTAAGAAAATGCCCTCCTGAGACCTGAGCCATCATTTGCTCATCACTGCTCATTACTGCAGTGAACCATTGGAGGAAAATCTGGCAATTTACATAGTCTTCTTATACACAAAGATAACATCATGAAAAGATTTACATTTTTGATATAAATCTCAATCTATGTCTATGTGTTCAACATTTTCCAAAAGATCTTCTAGCTTGATTTTTTTTCTTAAAAGATTAGTGGTGAGAACATTCCTAATGGTTGCACTTTGTGTACATTTAAGGGTTTAGGGTATAGCCATCCATACACACTCAAGTCACCTAACTTCCATGTTTTTGGAGTGTGGGAGGAAACCCACGCAGACACAAGAAGAATATGGAATCTCTCCCTAGATGTGAACTCAAGCCAAAGACCCCAGTGTTGAGATGTGAACATGCTAACTACCCAGCCACACAGTTTAGGATATTTATGGAAAAAAAAAAAACATTTTGTGACTTGTAGTGTTTGTTAACAACAGTGTTAGCAGCTCTAGTTTTAAAATAAAAAGCAACATTTAGACTCCAAGCATGTCTGATTAACCACATCTGGTTTAAATGGAAAATGATGTAAAATTTACTTCCTTTAAGAGTCATGCACACTATGAGTGGTTTCCCAGGACAGGGATTAAGTCCAGTCCAGGACTGTTCAAAGTTCAATATCTCGTGTAGTCTTAGAATAGGTTTAATCCATGTCTAGTATACGAGGACTTAGCTCTTTAACATTCTGCTCAACCATTTGGTAGATCACATTAAAGTCTCCATATCTTACTGAAGAAGGCATTGAACATAACACATTGTGATTGTGGCATCTCTGCCAATCGGTAGAGGTATGCTAGGCTAAAAACCTCCACTATTGATCACTAGAAATGTTTTTGTTTGAATGCAAACCAGCAATGCTTCATAGGCATACCACAAGGAATAAACTTGATCAAATGCTGAAAAACCCTATGTGCTGTTACATCACCACAAAGATTATTGTGGTGTTTAAAAACTGAACAGGCTTAGCATGTTATTGCAGTTTTTGTATTTGTAGTTTTATTTTCTGATTTTACCATAACGTAAATTCTCATTTTATGTTCAAAGTGAACATTTAAAAAAACTTAATAAAAACATGACTGATAATAAAACTTTGAGCATATTTCATTATTTTTTATTATTTTTAATGTATTTATTTTATTAATTTTTTTATTTTTATAAAACTTTTTATTATTGCCCCCAAATTCAAAATTTCCTCTTTCTTGGTGAGGATGTTAAAAGGTTAACATATAAAAATCTTTCTTTCTAAAATCAAGGCTATTATTAGAGATTTTGTCTCCATCCAGTAAGACCCTCTCCTCTTCTGAGAAAACTTTATACTAGATACTGAAACATTGCTGTGAGGATTTGATTAGACAAAAGCATTAGTGAGGTGATGATGATGTTGGATGATTCAACTTCACTGCAGCTCATCTCAAAGGTTTGGGTGGAGTTCTATAACCAAAAAGAATACAGGTCCACTCCACAGCCCAGTGGTTCATGTCCCATTTCATAGTACACCATTCTATCTACAGTGTGTTTTTACAGACATTACACAAGCTGAAACATGCCTCTAAAAGCTACTTCACAGAAAATTATAACAAGAAATGGTGTGAATATTTACAAAGGGATTGTTTTATGACAGCTTGCAGATAAGAGTTTTGGCCTGAAACATACTTTTAATTCCATTAATGACAGAGAGGGCCATGAAGTGCATTTAAGCGCAACAACTTTTCTGATTTTACCTTTATTAAGCTTACATATAAAACATAATGTTGTCAGAACATAACATATATAATAAATACTGTATCTACAGAATGGTGACATTACATAAGAAAGAAAAAGCTTAATTTGTAATGGAAGTCAATGTAAAAAGATTTAACTTCAAGTCTTTTGGGGGAATTTCTATTGGCCCAATCACTGTGAAGTTGTAACACAATGCAAAGTCAGGCCAGTGTATTCAAATTATGAAAATAATAATAATAATAATAATAATAATAATAATAAAATATAAATAAAAAATGGAGATGCAAGGTTTTGTTCTGACAACAGTGATAAGATATATAGGATAGTTTATGAAATGTACTAATAACTGCTACATTTGCATTGACATCCCCTTGTTCCTATCACCACCACTGTACAAAGCTTATTTATTAAGAAGTGTGACAGTTCATATTGCAAAAGGAAATGAGGGCTCATGAGTTGGGCTCATAACTGTTGATAACTAAGGTCTACATTGTTGACATGACATGAGACACAGTTGTAATCATTATTTCTGGATACTACAGTGTTCTTTGCGACATTTTTGGAGAGGGGGTTCTCATTTTTGCTAACATTTATATACTCAGCTTTCCACTGAACTGTACTCGCTAATACTGAAATACGTGTGTTAGCTTTCCTCCATAGTTATTACAGTTTGAAAATCACGTACCATCTGGTTTCAGAGATTTGGCTTGCACATTTGGCAGGAAGCATGCATATTTCTAGCATGTTTCCTGTTGCTGTGGCATTCAAGCCTGACATACTGGGTTAAAGTTCTTTTACACTGTTAGGAGACATTCTTGTCTTTTAAGCTTTACGACGATGCCTGCTTTTGCCTCAGGATTTCTCTTCCTCCCTTTCATGGAGGCTGCTCAAGAGCAGCACTGTTCAAGCTAGTGGAGTGATTTGCTATCAGTGCCCTTTTCATCAGCACTATCACAGCTCATTTTGCTCCTCTGAAATTACCAGTGGTGAGGACTAATGCATATATTTACATCACTATGGCACCAGGCCCTGAGGGTGCCATGAGCTCTAATAAACGGAACCTCATTAGTCTCAAGGGCTTTACGTCCCTTTTGTTGCTGTGTGAGACGGTGAGCAAACAAAAGGCTTTGCTGGAGTGAAAGGTCATCCTGCCAAGCCAAGAGAAAGGAAAATGGCAGCATCTCAGCATTTCTCTAGGAGGCTGTGTTGGCCATATGCCTTGGGCTAATCTACTGGAGCTTGTGTACCTCAGTCTGACAGTCATGGCACTAGTAGTGACAGTGGAACTACGTCCAGGCACTATCTGGTCAGTTTCTGGCTTAATGGGCCTTTGAAGTTGCTTTTTCAGACCCAAATTAAACTTAATTCTGAAGGAAAAGACATTTTAGTGATGAACCATCAGTGTTGTTTAGTCTAAAGCTAGCCTTAATGCACAACAGAGCTGATGACAAGAAAAGGCATTTTAGGTACTGTCTTTGGAACAAGGTTTGTAGCTTACACATCTTTTCATCTTCAGCAATATAGTGATTATGAAGTCTAGTCATATTTTCTTTAAAAGGGAAGTTCACCTTATTTCACATTTGAGGACAATTTACTCATCTATGTACCCATCTCAATTGATTTTTCAATGTTCATCCATTATCTTAACTGTTCAATCCAGTTCAGGGTCACAGTGAGTCCCAATACTGCTCCATTTCACTATTTTAGCCAAAGACAGGACAGAACACCAATCTATCATTAGGCACACATGCACACACTCTCTCTCTCACACACACCAGGGCAATTTAGAGTAAATTCACTTGATCTCCATGTTTTTGGACTTCTGGGAAGAAACCCACAAAGACACGGGGGGGTATATGGAAACACCACCATCTAATTAGCATACATACCAGCAAATTGTGCTGAAATGTGAATTAAAATGAACTTCCTCTTTAAGTATATTTGTCTCCTGTACAAATGTGAATACAATAAACTGTTCTTATACACTGTCTATGGTGCACAGAAGGCCAAAGCATCATAATTCACAAGGCTTCACTGCTCCTGTAGCTGGTTTATGATGCATACCCTTCCTCGACAGAAGCAGTACTGGGAATATTCACATTACCATTCACAGCAACATGAAGAAATGATTTCATTTGAGCGAGACTGTAAAGACTCTGGAGATGTCAAAATTATATTTTATTCTAATGCAACACAAACTGTGTGTGAATGACATGACTGCCACCCAGTGGCATCAGCTGGTAATGACAAGCTTTGCTCTTCTCAGTGAGATGTCACACCTGGTGCTGAGATAAAAGGCACTTCAGAGGTATCACATATCTAGTCAGAATCCTTTTATGTTCGTTTCATTTCACATTTGTTGAAATATATATATTTTTTCCCTACTAATTCACATCCGCACAAGGTGTTATGGACAAAGGAAGCAGTGACTGAAGTAGGGATTATGCTCTTGATCAGTGCCCAAGTAGTTAGCGATAACGCACCATGAGAGTGAGACTGAGATTGCAATATTGTGCTTATACCATAAGCCTGCTGGCAACCATGCACTGTATGTTTAAGCAAATGTTAATGAATGGAATAAATCAAAATGTGGCATGTGGGGGACTGGTCAATGCAGAAGACTGGATAAGAGGTTGATGTCCTCTTCTTTTCTTATCCTAAAAAGTCGCATACATTTTTCTTTATATCCCTCCTCCCTCCCAAACTGAATTCTGAATGGTAATGTTCTAGTCTTTCTTTATCACTGTGCCTTTAAGTTGGCTACATTGATCAGCCATAACATTAAAACCACCTTTTTTTTTTACATCGTATGCCCAAATGTTTGCGGACACTCCTTCGAATTAATTCAGTTGTTTTAAGTTGCACTTATTAGAGATATACAAATGCACACACACAGCTTGTCTAATCCCTGTAAAGAAGTACTGCGTATAGAGTAGGACTCTCTGGAGCAGATAAACATGAACCTATTGGCACCATTCCTAAAGCTGACATGGCCTAGAGGGGTGCAGAATTGTTCACTGGAACGATGGTGCTCCACCCAATACTTTAGAGATGAGTTGAGGATGAGGTGGTGGCGGTCATCATCCAACATCCTGACCTCACTAAAGCTCTTGTTGCTGAATGCAGTCAAATCCTCACAGCAATACTCCAAAATCTAATAGAAAGCCGTCCCTGAACAGTACAGTTCAATCAATAAAAGCAGAATAAACATTTTAAAACCCTTGATTTCAGAAAAACAATGAATGAGTAGGTGTCCCAATACGTTTGTTCATACAGTATCTCTACATTCATTATCCATTGACCAGCTCTACTTACCATATAGGTGCACCTTGTGGTTCTATAAGACTTGTTTACCTGTTTCTCTGCGTAATTTCACCCTCATTGATCAGGACCACCACAGGAACACCAATGAGCATGTGGTGGTGTGTGTTCACTGGTGTTCCACCTTAAATGGTGCAGCAGTTCCATTCACTCGTCTAAGAAATTTCACATTTTCCGAGCGTCGATGTTGAAGAAATACTATGCTGTTGTATGTTGTTTTGGGTAAACTCTGTTTGCTGTGAATCTGTATTGAGAACATGTTATGTGACTATTTCTGTTAGTCCTCAAATGTCTATTCTGTTGCACCTGTGTTTTGACTATTGCTGTCCTTCCTTAAATGACAATTTTCTGTTACTATTGTCCTGTTGACTGGATGGTCAGTGGCTAATCTTGACTACTGTCCAGCCTTTATAACACATGATAGCCAAGCTTTCGGTGGGTTAGCTGAGGGTGTCTGTGGATCTGTGCAAACCAATAAACCAACTTTCCACACCACGTTGGTTAGCTCCCTGATGTGAAGGGTCAGTTTTGGGGTTAATTTCTACAATGTGAGCTCTCACATATATGAATACATGTCTGAGATGACAGGTTAATTCTCATTGGCTAAAATCTCTGGAACCTCTTGGATGAGGGGGTGTGGCAAGTGTTATGTTTAAACAGTTTTCTCAGACATTTCATTAAGAACCCAAATGAACTGTATTAAATTGTGGAAAAGTAGTATATTACCTTTACTAAAAGGAAGTGCTATTTCAAATGTAAGAAGTAACTGTACTGAGTCATCATAATCATGCTATGGCACAAGTCCAGCCCTGGAGAGCCATGTGCAGCAAAATGTGCTGATTTCCCACACCTAAACCAAGAAAATACACCTAACGAACTGAGAAATCACCAAACTGTGCTGGACAACAGTTCTCTGGGACATGGGTTGAAGATCCCAACAGTATGGCCTGAGTGAATTTAAATGGCTCATTTATGTTATAAAATTGGAACAAAATTCTGTCAAAATATGAAGAAAAACAATCCCTATATAGAAATGTGTCAGAGTAGACAGGCTGTGGTCATTATTACAGTTAAAGCATTTGTGGCCTATAGATGAAAGAAGTGAGTTTGGGACCAAAAGATCAACGTATCAGTCACCTGACCAGCAGGACATGGCTTCAGCAAGGCATCTGTCCCCCAACTGCTTCCTGGGCACCACAGATCATGGAGCTTCCCACCACTTCATGCATGTGTGTGCCCCCAAGCTAACAGCGATATTCAATTCCACAGTAAAACTATAGCTCATAGAATATTTCCTTTTGAGTTTAGGTAAATTACTATTCAAACAGTATTATTAAAACAAAAACAAGTGAAATATGTCACTATATGTGCAACGAATATAAACTAGGACCATTTGAATTAAAATATTAACAGAAATGACCTTTTTCATGATATTCAAATTTTTGGAGATGCACTCTTCAAGCAAAAGACATGTCCAGAGTTACAACAAAAGAAATGTGTTTATTTGGCAACATATTTTGAAGTCTCTTATCAGGCAGTGGAAAACAATCATAAAAACTGCAGAGAGGCTCTGAAAGGTGAGGTCATGTTATGTTATATGATATAAAACAGCAGAGCAGGATACTGTAGGTCAGTGGGTGAAATAGCCTGAAGCACTAGGTCACAACATGAAGTAAAGCAAGCTTTAGCATTAGGTCAGTTTATAGCATTCAGTCAGAACAGGCATTGTTTTTTTTATATTATGTTGGCACATGTACTCATGGCACATTCCTCTTGCTGGGTGATAGCAGAAACTCAACATTTTACAAAAATATTTCAATACAATATAGAGGCATCAAGGCAATCAGTTTACAGCATTACAACAAGGTGATGTGCCTCTTATGTTCTCTGTTAAGTGTGTGAACCACTGTGAAGCAGTGCAGTCCCTGTTATGCTGTTAGAAGGGTTAATATACTCCACCTCAAGAATAATTAACTAATTATTAATTAAATAAACATTTGGGCCCAATTCTAGTAAAAAAGAAAGCTCCAATTAATTTCTCAGTCATAGCATATCATAGACTTTATTGTATGTATTTCCATAAATTGTAAAACAAGTGAAAATGTTTAGGGGGAGAGACGAAGTGCTTATTTTTTTTCTGAACTGGAATTAGGCCTTGGACATAATTAGCATATTGGCCAAAAAGCCACATATGTTGTTAGGGTGACAAACTGAAAAGGAGCATCATTTATTTCTACCACATATTTGTGTTTGTTTGGAGACTAAAGATCATTGTGTTCTCTATGTATACAGAGCTTCAAGAGGTGGTATTTCCCTAATATCACAATTACATACATTTCAAAATCACAGGAAACTTTCGATGTAAACATCTGAGAAGTGAGAAACTTGTAAGTATCTTTAATCTGCATTTGTTTTGCATCAAGTGTTAAAAAATGTTTTGAATAAATGAGACAAAATCATTCCATCATAACCACAACTAAAATAAGATTTAAGGCTGTACGATAAAAAAAACAGTTGCAATATCCTAGAAAGGGGCCAAAGTGTGAAATGAAAATAAATTACAAATGAGCAGAAAAAGATTAGTGTTGTTCACCTCAGTGTCATCAAGTCCTAAAGTGCTACAGTGTTTTTGTGACAAAGTAGCCACTGAGTGGTCATCAACCATTAAAAAAAATCTTGTAGTCTGTGTGAAAAACTGAATCAAAGGCCTTGGCTGTGATAACCTGCCTATATAAAACACTACTAAGTCTGGTTGATTTTAATAAAGAAAAGGGTCTAAAGTTTGAGTGTTCCTCAAAGTCGCAAATGGATTTGGTGTGGAGCTTGTGTGGAGTTCAAAGTAAACAGCACCGTTCCTTGAAGCTTTTCTTGTTCAGCTTGACCTTTCCCTTTCCGTTTTTGTCCTTATTTTCCGACATCTTTTTGGCTCTCACTTCCCGCATGAGGTCAAAAAATACCTTTGGAGGAATGTTGGAGGAATGCCATTTCATTATTACATGTTTTATTTTAGCTTTGACACAATGGCCCTTATTCATCAAAGATAAATGAGCGTATACATATTTCAATGTCAGCTTTTATTTTTATTGTCAGTTTTATCTTTGCTGTATATCTGTGTGGTAAGAATATTTCAACAACATGAAAAAGAGTGAAGACTTAATTTGCAGTTACACATTCATATTTGATAATACACTAATAATGTGTACACACCAAACCTCTTTACACATGTGCATTTAGTTAGTTTGAGGTCTATTGTCCATGACAACATACTTTTTTTCCCCCAACAATTTCATGACTTTCTTTGATTCTTTGATGGACATGGTAGGACAGTGTCAATGCTTCTTAGCTCAGTTTTGTTGTGGCTCAGTTGTTGACAGTGAGCTTATTGGCTTTAGTACAGCTGTATACATATATTTTTTGCAAGGTATCACTGGATGCAGGAATACTGTGGACACAGTAGAATAAGAGATTAAATAACCTCAATAAACTCTCCTTACATAATAATAGGAGATATTAGTCTATAAACTAGTTCAATAAACACCATTAATCATTGAATATGAGATGTGCTAAACCTCCAGTGTAAAGTCTATAAGGTCACTGTCAACAACTTGTGGGAGACACCAACACGGAGCTTAAAAAAAAAAACAGGGACACTGTCCCAGCTCACCCAACCTTTATTATAGTCTATAAACGTCTAGAGAAAAACATTTTAGTAAAAGTAAAAGTGTTTGTTACTGAAAATGTTTAAATTTAATTGCTGGCCCTTTTGAGCAGTAGTGTAGTTTTTTACATGTACACTGAAATAAGCCAGTTATATTCTAAACGATTACTCAAAACTATTAATGTTCCATTTAGATATATGACTGTGTGCTTTAGTTTTATAATGCTCACACAGTAAACACAAATACAACCAGCCAGAAAAAACAAACACAGCTAGTACAGCAGAAGCTCTTCCATACACTGCAATAATACAGTCTTTAAATAGAGTATGTTAGGAATTGCACAACACAATCATTCTAGCATCTTAATTTGAACATAAAGACATTTTGTTAATTTTTATGTATTCTTTCCTGTTGTTGTAAATTTAACACTACAAGTTCTGGCCAGTAGAGGGAGCAGTGTGCTCGATGATCTACTATAAACTCTGCCTACACGCGCACACATTGACTCATGAGCCTACAGATACTATCGTTTTATTGACTCACTATTATCATACAAATTAGGGCATATTTCATGCAAATGATATGTAAATGGTGCTGCAGTGCAAGGGCACCACAACCAAAAGCTGAAAACTGTGCTCAGGTCACCGTTCATTTCAATGCTGCATGTCAGTTTCATGAATCAAGAGACAGAGCAAAATGTATGTTATTTAGAGAAAACAACTTGTTTTTAAATGACTTCGGTGAATAAGAGCCATTGTATGGAGCCAATGTAGTGACAAAACTATGTAAATGAACAAAACATTCTACAAATACCATACTACTTGCAAACAAACAATATGGTGATGGTTGCAAATACTGCAATGTTTTAGAAAATGGCTGTGCATTTATATGCAGATCATATATGCATTTACAACAATCAAGCTTTCTGTTTGTAAAACACACTGTACATGTTATATAGTAGTGTTTTGTATTTATACACCATATTGTGTTTGTTTGCAAATAGTTTGGTATATGCAGAATACGTTTGTTTATTTATGTAGTTTTGGCACTAAATTAGCTACATATCGTCTTCAAAACATAGATTAGAAAGGCTACTATATAGATTCTGTACAATATACAATATGTAAGAAAATACTTAGAAAAATATATTGACAAACCTTATCCACGTTGGCGCGTGTCTTGGCTGAGGTTTCAACATACAGCACGCCCCATTCCTCTGCCTTTCCTCTGGCATCATCCACCGATACCTGCCTGCGATCCTCGAGATCAGATTTATTCCCAACTAACAACAGTGGTATCTTATCCTCTTCTGCTTTAACACGCAGGATCTGCTCCCTGTACACAGACACAAACATACAGACCAGCATGCATAAACATATGGGCCACCACCTTATATCACAGAGTGCTGAGGTTATACTAGGGCTGGGACGATATGGCCTAAAATCAATATTGTGATATATTGAGCAGTTCACCTCGATAACGATAAATGAACGATAATACTAATACACACACACACACCCCAAAAATAAAGAATGTGTTAGGCCAACATAAAAACTTCACAGCCAGTTATATTGATGGTACAATTCCCTTTTTATTACCACTTTAATTAACTTTGAACATGAACTTAGCCAATAAAAAAGACAAAACAACTTTTCTTTTCATTTTTTTTTAAGACACCAAAAATACCGACATGGGCAAAATGATGTTGGTTATTGTCATAAATTTCGTTATCTGTAAATTTTCGGTTTATCGCCCAGACCTAGGTTATACCGACCTAAATTCTGCTGTGGCTGTGAAAGACTCCTGCTCTGTGATGGAAAACACCAGAAGAAAGCCCTCTCCACTGCGAAAGTAGTTGTCTCTGATGGCTGCATAGTCCTCCTGTCCGGCTGTGTCCAAAATGTCAATCTGCACCTCCTGCCCATCCAGCACCACTTTCTTACGGTAGCTGTCAGCTTTTGTAGGTTCATAGTCTTCAACAAACTGCAGACCAAAGTATAAATTAGTGTTTGGTGAATGAATGAACAAACATACACACATTTTTGACATTTTCACTGTCAGGTGTACTCACTTGTGTTGCCAGCTATTTGGACATTAATGGCTGTGTGTTGAGACACATACAGTTCCACAACTGGGCTGGAGCTGGACTCTTGCCAAGCAACACAAACATTTTCTTCATACTAGCTTAGTGTAACTACTGCTTAATAAAACACATGCAAAGTGGACTGATACAGGTACAGTTAAAAGGATCCGATTTGGTCAAAGACGGTCAAAGTCATACTGATATTCAGTTTAACAGCACAACTTTGAGTGTGACATTGCTTTTATACTACAGTAATTAGCAACAGATTTCTTGGTTTACGAAATTCATTTGGCACAACTAGTTCCGCATTGAGAATGGGTCTTGACTGCCAAGCAACACAAATATTTTCCTGCTCACTTAATGAAATTAATGATTAATAGAACAGACCTGTAAAGAGGAGTGATACAGTCATGGTAAACATTCCAGGGTTGTTATACTCAATCAGCCCTCATGTAATGTCTCTTGCCCATCAAATTACTTGGTCAGAACTATCGGTTTGTATAATGATAAATAACCTTACAATTTATCCTTAATCACAATCTTCCAAAAGTATTTGCACTTAAGGTTTGAAGGGCAAACTAATGTGATGTAAATATATCAAAAGTGTGTAAACAGTTATTAAGACCACGAGTGTGCAGATATGTGTGGTATGTTTATAGGACATGAGGTTGCCAATGTTCTCACAGTGTTAACATTCTTCCT
>BRDA01012861.1:0-24354 GCA_036984385.1 Crenuchus spilurus | reverse complement strand
AAATATTGACATTTGCCATCTCCACATAATTGCATTCAGTTTTTATTCACAATTTGTATAGCGTCCCAACTTTTTTGGAATCCGGTTTGTAGTTCCGCATTGAGAATGGGTCTTGACTGCCAAGCAACACAAATATTTTCCTGCTCACTTAATGAAATTAATGATTAATAGAACAGACCTGTAAAGAGGAGTGATACAGTCATGGTAAACATTCCAGGGTTGTTATACTCAATCAGCCCTCATGTAATGTCTCTTGCCCATCAAATTACTTGGTCAGAACTATCGGTTTGTATAATGATAAATAACCTTACAATTTATCCTTAATCACAATCTTCCAAAAGTATTTGCACTTAAGGTTTGAAGGGCAAACTAATGTGATGTAAATATATCAAAAGTGTGTAAACAGTTATTAAGACCACGAGTGTGCAGATATGTGTGGTATGTTTATAGGACATGAGGTTGCCAATGTTCTCACAGTGTTAACATTCTTCCTCAGTATTACCAAAACAGCATGTCTCATGAACATCACTAATGAGCTAAACTATCAAATACACATGTAAAGTATCATTCTGGTGGTACTTGGGAAAGGGTGTGTTCAGTGCTGTCTTAGGGAAAGTTTCACATTAAAGAATTAGGACACACTATGACCAGTACAAGTGAACTTTCTGGGATGGGCAGTTCCTTTTGTTATTGATAAACGTTCTTACACAACATTTGAATTTGGGCTGATTGCAATGATCTCAATGAAGACGTAGAACAGATATATTCAGGCAGGATATTAGAATGGGATATCTGTATTGGTAACAATAGTCATAAATTAAATATACTTTGTCTTCCATTACAATAGTTGCTCACCTCATCATACATGAACTGAAGAGTGAGGGCAGACTTTCCTACACCACCACTGCCCACCATGATGACCTTGTGCAATGCCAAGGAGCTCTGGTTTTTACCCTTGTTGGCCGCCATATCCAATCACTTCACACAAGCTGACTCCACCTGGGGAATTACCGAGAGTTCAGTCAGTGGACTAAAAGAAATCAGTATATATAGTAAAAACAGTATAAATAAATGTGTAGTGATTTATACTAATATTTGAGGGAATGTATCATTATAGCCTATGACTATTTGTGTTCATAAACCATTTTATGGTTTGTTACAATATACATGCAACATAACCTGCACAGCTGCAGCCTGTTTAAAATGCATAATACTGTGACTACTCTGAAAATGCACTAGCTTCCCCTTTACTTTTAAATAATTTTTTTCTTAGGACACATCCCTGTTCAGCTGTGGCCTAAAGGTTAGAGAAGCAAGCCTGACCAGGTCAATACTAGGGGGAGGCAAAATGAGAGGAGGGGGATGTGAATAATCCACAGTTTAAGTGCCCTTGAGCAAGGTACCTGACCCAGAACTGCTCCTCAGGTGCTGCAGCTAATGTGGCTGCCTAAAGCTCTGGATGTGTGCTGCCTAGTGTGTATATTCAATGAGTGGGTGGGATAAATGTGGAGTACAATTTCCTCAAGATAATACTTTAAGGTACCTCTCCTCTAGTATATAATGATGTGCTCCAAGAAACAACAATATTTTCGAGGAACTGCCTCGGTTAGCCTTGGGAGTCTGACTCACTGTTAGCTACGCTACCAAAGTAGCCAGCGGCTACCTGGCTTCTAACACATACAGAAAGGAGAACCAACATTAGCAGGGCAATGAATTAACACAATTCCCCATTGTTATCATAATTCTACACTTTAGAATGGTCAAACAGCCACAACATGTCTGATGTTGCAAACATTAAGAGTGAAATTATTATTTTTATTATTATTATTTTTGCACTGGAGCTCCAAGAGGTAGCTAATAGTAATGAACATTTTGGGAACACATGTGATTTTTGAACTTGGTCAGAATGCTAGCAGCCCATAATGAACAGTGTGATGTGACACGGCCTATATGTAAATCACACCCTGTGCTGAGTGTTGCAAAAACCTGAAGATTAAACAAGAGGATGGAAAGCATTTAAACATTTTATTAAAAATACATGAAGAATTCAAACTCCATGATTCTGTGTCTTCCTAAAACAAACCAATTATGCCATTTATAGTAAGCTTAAGAATAAAGCTTATTAAGCTCTGCTTTGATTGGCTCTTTACAGTTGGGAACAAACCATGGTCACACAGAAAAAGCAGAGGTGGGAAATGAATTTTGGGAACAAAGACCTGAAGAAAAAAATGGAGGAAAAGCAAAATAATTGATGATTTGCATGAATGCAAGAAAAGTGTGGATGAGGTTTGTGAAGAAAACCACTGTTATGAATCAAATGGTTGGTGTGGAGACTGGTTGCCTGAGTATTTGCCTGAGTATAAACTAAAATTGGTAATGACAGCAGCTCTGTATACATTGTACTTGTAACATATAAAGTCTATTTTTCTTTTTTTTGATCCAGTGTTCACATGGAGATGCATGTACAACAGTTTTTGTTTGCTTTATCTGTTCCATTTTCATACTGCTTTTATGATGATATTGCATCAGTGCTTAAAACAGGCAGGAAATGTTCACAGGTTCTCCCAAAATGAATATCTGAGAAAAAAAACAAATAAAAGAGAAGGAATGCACAGCATAGTAGAGAAGTGTGAGAGGGAGGGGCTGAAAAAAAGAAAAAGGCTGTGGGAGTTAGAAATATGATGTCCAAGTCTAAGATTTAGAAACTAAACCGTTTTACTTTCCAAATTCGTTTATGAGAGACTTGCAATTGAAGGAGGACACAGAAGTTTGAGGTATGTCCGGTCCAAACATTCTTTGTTAACTATTCCAAGGTAAATACAGATTTAGGCACCCTTAAACACTGAACTGTCCATTCCCTGACAGAAAATGAGTTGGCTGTGGTGTGTAGCAGTCAGTGAGAGGTTTGAAGGATGTGGTGTCTAGAGAGGAATTCACACTGCTGCTCTTTAACCAGGAAGAGACAGTTGGATCCACTGCTTCCAGCTATTGTTCTGGTAATCTTATAAAGAAGAGTCGTGCAAGGAAGCTGAAGCATGATGCATGCAGGAAGACTGCTGAAAAATCTGCTGCCTATGGCATTTTTCTTGGGCTCCCAAACAAACACACAACCACACATTCACACCAACCAGCAGTAACAGAAAAAATGTTCTATTTCACTTTAAACCACGTTATTACAACTTAATAGTTTAATTATGCCAATTTTTGGGTGAACCATTGGTTTTAAAGGCTTCAGAGATCTGTCTCAACACTACAATTGTGAAAACATTTCTGTAATGATATACACTCACTGCACACTTCATTAAGTACACATTCCTTGTATCTACACCACCACCCAATCAGTGTCACTGCAGTGCCTGAAATAATTCACCACCAAAATTATACCTGCTCTGTCTGTGGTTGTCCTCTGGGATCACTGAAGAACAGGTGAAAGGAGGCTAACAAAGTAAACAGAGAAAGAGATGGACTACAGTCTGTAATTGTAAAACTACAAAGTGCACCTATAAGGTCAGTGGAGATGATAAAATGGACAATAAGTGTAGATACAAGGTGTGTGTACCTAATAAAATGGCCAGTGATTGTATTTCACATCAACACCACTCTCAGGATGTTTGTTTACAGATTTAAAATGCATTTATGCAGAAATGAGAAACACTTGTGGAATTCCACTTTAAGGCTCTTAATAACCCAATAGGAGGAAATAAAAGGCCATAACTCAAAAGAACAATGACCATTTCCTCTTTAATGACCAACCACACAAAATAGAACATGACTCCTGCGCAGCTTGCATCAGGAAAACCCTAGTGAGGGGTAAACGGAGGGCAGCAAGGTTGAAGTTATGGCGCGTGTGACCTACATATGGTGCTTCATCTGCCTCCCCTACGGCAAGAGGGTTGCTGAAATATAAATGTTCCTCCACGCCCTCAGCTAGAGGAATTCATTAGGATTCACTGAGTGCTGGAGGTTGTGCAGCATGCAGCACACGTTCTCTCTCTCTCTCATAGATCACTAAGCATCAGCAAGTAGGGGCTTCAGAGTTTGTGAGCCCTACTATGCTTGGCCGGCTGAGTCTGCCTGCTGCTGCTGGAGGAAAGTACAGACTCTGGCAGCATCAGCAACCATTTCCATGCTCATTGTCCACCTTAGTACTGTGAGGCCTAATCTGATGCAACATAAAGCACTGTGCTTCCTGCAATTTACATGGGAACTGTTTAAATTGAGGGCCATTGTTCAGCTGAACTAAGCCTGAATGAGCAGCTTAGGCATTGCTGTTCTACTGTAAATATACATTAATATTAACAATCATAATATACAATCAGTATAATATAATAATATACAATCAGCCTCAAAAAATGACCATTTAATTCACTGTCTAGGTAAATAAAAACTCTCTGAAACCTTACTATGACTACTCTACTGTCACATCTCCTCACATGTGAACACTTCCTCTTCTTCTATGTCGTTATTTGTTTTACTTCCTCTCTCAACTCCTGAACGCCTGTATTTCCTTGATTTCTTTGTAAAGTGATCCTGGGTATGAGAAAGGCACTATGTATGCTAGTATGCAGCAGCCATAGCACCAGCACCAAAAAATATGCAAACGCTTCAAAACCTAAGCAGGTTTGGGTCTGGTTAGTACTTGGATGGGAGACCTCTAATGAAAATCTTGAGTGACTGCTGGAAATGCTGTTGATGGGGACAACAGGAGGCCAGATGTGTCTTTTGTGTGTCCCAATGTCCCAGTCAGGTGGCATTTTCAAATGATGCAATAAAAGAGAAAAATAAAAAGGACTGTATATTAATAAGACAGACTGATACCAGGCCTCAAAAATGATAAAGTAGTCCTTTTAAGCAAGTCTGGCCCCTTGACGTACATCTTTGCAGCACATTTTGGGAGGGATCTGTTCAAAGGTTGTAACTGATGTCACAAATGAAGCTGCCACCATAGAGGGGTACCTACTGTCTGATTCATGCCTTCAATATGCTGCGACATGGGGTGTGACAACAAGAAAGGGGTTTATCTTTTTATATACTTCTCAAAAACACAGACCAGAGGGGAAAATGGTTTGCCAAGATCAAACTGGACACCAACCAAAAGCAGTCGACTTCGCAGTGCACATTTTATCTCCGGCGAGTAACTCTTGGTTAACAGCTACGTTAGCATTAAACTAATTAGGTTAGTTAGTTGGGGAGATTACTTGTTTGCTGTGTGAATTGACTTGTTTTTGTTATTCAAACTGTTTAATGAGACATTTCAGCAAACGGTGGTATTATTAGTGTCACGCCAACAGCTGTGGATGATCCGAGAATGCAGCGTGAGAATTCTATTCGGGCTAAATTACTTTTAGGGTTGTCAATTTAAAACCAACTTTTCTTTAGATGACTAAAGCTCAAAATAAATGCTACGATATGTTATAATGTGGTTCAGCTTAGCAAATAAGCAAATGCTTTAACCTACACCTATTCTGTCAATTTTTGTAAATTATTTACTTAGCTAGTTAACAATTTTTATCTATTTCTGTTATTAATTTTCAATTTTGTAATTTTTGTATTGCAATGTACGTATGAATGTTATTGGGGAAACTGAATAAACCACTACAACTACTACAAGGAATACTTTCATATTTTAGGCTCCGTTACCTGGCATACTGTAAAGTACTGTATTTGTATTCATAGATGTGCTTTTGTAGGCTTTCAAACTTTGTCCTGAGTAAGGTGACGGGTTATGAATTAAGTATATGTAAATATCATGAAACAACAGGTTTGGCAGTGAATCTGACAAGGCCAGCGGTCGAAAAAGCTCAGGTGACAATAAATAAGTGTCAGATGCAATTGAAGATTTTTTTCTGAGTATCGTTTCTGCTCTGCCGAGATCACGTACAAAGTTTGCTCCACTGTTTTTTTTTGTTTTGTTTTTTTTCCCCAACATGGCAGCAACCACAACAATACCACATGACTGCAAGGCATGGATACATATCTAAAGTCTAAAAGCCACAGAAACATTTAAAAAAACAAGTTTATTTAGGATATTGTGGCTACTACTCATGCACATAGCTCCACAACAACCAGAAATGGGGTGAGATTTTTTCCACAAACATCTGTAAGAGCAAGACTATTTGTTTACGGGCAGGATTTTACATGAATTCGATGTCATAGTGAGTGTCAGAAGCTCTCTCATTCATTTCTTTAACCAGTAATTGTTCTACTCCTATTATAATGTCTCTTTTACCAACATAACCATATACCTTGTCCCCACCATATGTGAAAATACAGTACCTATATCTGCACTGTGAAGAAACTCATCTGTGCTTTATGGTACTTACAGCAGTAAACTGACCTGCTCGACCTCACACTCTGTCCTCTAAAGCCCAGAGATAACAAGGACACTGTGAACAATCACATCACATGTCAGGAGCTCAGGCAGGCACAAAAGAGAGGAGGCAGACAGAGCTGAACAGCTCACTGTGACTTTGGAGCAGAGTCAAAGTACATGAACATGCCAGAGATCACAATCCTGGATAACCTGGATGTCTTAAATTATTATTTTCATCAGGCCTGGATTTCACTGAATTAAAGCAAATTGCACAAATCACTCAAACCATATCAACAGTTTATTTATTTGTTGATGCTATATCACTGTAACTGAAGACATTTTCTCAATAACAGTGTTGTCAAATTAACATGACAAATATGTTTAGAAATAATCTATAATAATCTAATTTTTGCATTATATGTGCAGTTGTATCATGTTCCAATAAATATCTTTTATTTGAGTGTTTGTTTCTAAATACCACCATACAGGGGCATCTGAAAGAAATTTCTGCTTTTTCCGCTTGATTATCTATCAGCTATGTTACAGCAATGAAACAAAAAGGCTAATGTTGGGGTCCTCACAAGGCTCTGGAACCATATAACTGATGCAGCTTTATTTATATCATTAAAGGGGCCATATAAAACTTTATTCAGCTTTGCAACTTTTTTTAGTTCTCTGATATCTACATAGGCAATATGCGACTTTGGTTAGGGTGAAGAATGCCCAAAAGTAGTTTTACACACCTGTTTAAACCCCTGTGTTTTTGCCTCTTCCTGAACCAAATTCTCTTGTCATTTATAGTGAGCTCTTGAACCAATTGGTGCCTTGAAAATGGGTGAGAAATGAAACTGCTCTGATGGAGCAAATATAAAGCTAAGGAAAGAACAGAAAAGAGATGGAAAATTACTGTTGATGATTTCCATGGTGAAAAAGAGGAGGTTATTGAAGAGATACATTGTTATAAATTAAATGAGTGGTGTGGAGATATATTTTGCCCAACACTCAATGTAATAGCAAAAGCTCTGTTCTCATTGGCTGTTTTACAGCAGAAAAAAGTATTTTTATATACTTATTTTTTCTTGTTTGATCCAGTGCTCACAATAAAGCTGTATTTAATCCTAGGAGCCATTTTCTTTTCCCATGTATATTTTTTACACTGATACTGCGTGGGCTGAGGACAAACAGAGAAAGAGAACATATAACAGGTGCTCAGTATGAAAGAGAGGTTTGTGAGAGAGGGGGTGAGTGAAGAGAACAGATATGAATTAAATGGATGGTGCTGAGTTTACCTGACCTTGTGTGGTATTTAATGTAATGTTTGTGAGTCAAGAAAAAAAATTTTCAGAAATATGGAACCAATTCATTTAAATGCCATTTAAATGTTTTGCATATGAGGGATTTGCATTTGAATGAGAAAACACTTCCACTAACTGTGTACAAGCTCTGCAACAAACAGAGCTTGGAGAAAATCTGAGGAAACCAGATGACTCTTCACTCAGCTGGCTTGTATGGAACTTCCTGACGAGAATGATGGGAAAAGCAGAAGCATGGCTAGGCCAAGGCCCATCAGCATTAACATCCTCTCGTCAATCCACCTCATGAGGCCAAATTTCCTCTGCCTGCAGTCATCCCTCTCTGGTAAACAGGGGACAGTACACAAAGATCATCTTCAGCTATTAACTTCTCATCTACAGAAAGAGACTGAACCACTAAATGAGACAAGAGAAGTATCACTGAACTGAATATGGAACATGGATCAATTACTCGTGACTGATGACATTCCAAACAGCTATTATCACTCCACTGGGCAACACTGATAAGTATGGACGATATGCTACTGTGAAATACCAGGCCAGTGGTGCTGGAAACTATCAGCAAGGACAGAGCATAAAGAGGTCAGCATTATCCTGTTTTCCACTAGTGACTAAGCCTACTCATATTTAAAAGGACATGTATATCCTGCCAAAGTTCTCATCTCATTTATTTTATTATAAAAAAATAAAAGTGACTTATTAATTCATAGCACAAAAAAAACATTAAAAATGCTTCTGTGTTTGATAGATACTTGGCTTGGTTGATATTACTGTCTCCAGAACTATCACAATAAACAATATTATCATGTTACAGATTCATTTAGCATACACAGTACAGCATGATTATTACAGAGCCTTGCAGCTGTTTCAGTCAAATTAACACTCAGGGATGCAAAAAAAATTTACATTTTTGGCCAACACCAAATAAAATGGAAAATTTGGCCAGATACCAAACACGGTTCTTCACTTATATTAATCATAATACACTTAGTAACTCAACTATTACTTAAAATAAATCTTGTAGTTAGTCAAGAATGAATGTATTTTAATAAGTTGGTTTAATAACATGAGTTTAACTGGTTGTTCTTTTATATTTGCATGTAAAACAAATTTTATTAAAATGACTGACATTAATATATGAATATGTATGAAGATGCATGCATGTTATATTATTATTAATAATTAATAAAAAAAAAAAACATGAAACAAAATCATGAAACTGGCTAAAATAAATGATGCAAGTCCCATGGATGTTTTGTGTTTAATTTGAGTGTCATTGGCTACAGATGTTGAAACACTTAATATTTCTTCTGTTAAATGTGAGACGGTCTCTAACACTGCAGTTTCCCACTGGAGCAAAGAAAGCTGAGCAGCAAACAGAGCTAAGTGGCTGTATTCTGGCTTCATCATAACAAGTCCAGGTTAGTAAAGGTTGTGGTTGTAGTTTGTTGTCTTCTTCCATTTTACCACCAAACAGTAACTGTGCAGGTGAATCTGTTTCTGTTAACTGGAAAAAAACTGGACCTGGAGCACCATCACCTTTTTCTGTACAAACTCGCCCATTTTTCACATCTACTGGATATATATGTTTGTTTCATTTGCATACACTCCAGGATTCTTTGGCAGAATGAAATTTATCTTTATAATCTTTACAGGTCCAGTACCTCACCCCAGTGTTGCCCCCGCTTGTGGTGATGACGGCACTGAACTCAACACTGCAATAGGAATCACATTACTATGGCATTGCAATAATGTTATCATCCATCCATCATCATCACCGGTAACAGGACAGGGTATTATACTATATTAGGTAAACCCAGGACAAGGCACCAATCTATTGCTGAGCACACACACACACACAATTTAAAGTACCCAATTCTTTACTGGAAACTCTACCCAGTTGGGGACTTGAACCCAAGACCTCAATGCTGAGAGGCAAGCGTGATAACCACAAAGCTACTGTGCAGTCTTGTCTTTTCTGTTATATACATTTTTAGTACACCACAGACTACAATGCTTGTACAAAGTTGATGGTTAAATAAAAACAACAGCATTACAAAAAAAACAACAACAATGACAGGATAGAAAGCAAAAGAACAACAATTTATTTAATATTTAAATTACCACAATCGTATTGTTCACGGGCCCAAGGCTATCAGACATAGCTCATATGATAATATAATCATAAAAATAATGTAACATTAACCATAAACAAACTAAAGATATTTTCAGTCTGCAGTCAGGGCAGAACAAAATAACAGCTATATATTCTTTCAGGTGAAGGCTCTTGCTCTTGCAGTGACCATCTTCACTGAATACTAACAACCTCAAGCTGGACACAGAGGACTCATTGAAAGATTTAAGGAGCACTGAATTGAATTGGGATCCTATGACCTTCTTTCACACATAACTACCACATTTCTTTCCCCACACATTGAGTCCTTAGACTTCAGTTTTATGTTGGATAGTGAGCCACAGCAAGTGTAATCACACATACTTTGCTAGACTGTGGAATATTGCTAATTTTCTTTACCTTATTCTACTTGGAAGAGAAATAAGCCTGTTAATGCACCTCTCTCTAAACTAAGCAAAAAAATCTCATGAATTAATTAAATATACATAGCTGGCCAATCTTGAGGTGCAAATTCCTGTGGCATGCATCCACAGACTGAAGTTATGATATCAATGGGAAAAACTGTTTTTCACCATTTATGACATTATTATTTTACATGCTTAAAAGCAAAAATCTCTGTAAAAAAAATTACATTTGCTTTGGTCTCCATCATTTTTCAAATCTGTGAATAAATTGGTAAACCCCCAGCAGTTTAAACAGAGTTTTTGAAGTTGGGCCTTGAAAAATAAATAAATAAATAAATATTATATATATTTTCAAATATATATATATATATATATATATATATATATATATATATATATATATAAAAGCATAATGAAAGCAAGCATACTGGGTGCATATTTCTAGGAACTGTACCAGGGACCCAGTGGGAAAAAGCATGACGGCAGTCAGCTAGAGTGCCATAAGAGGTTAGGAATGAAACCACAAACAGTTAAAAACACTCATCCCATGTACAACCCACTTAACAAGGAGCAGACCCCCTCTCAATTTATCTCTAGACCAGGACTCCATTACGCTGTCAGATCTGTGCTACACTGAGGTGAGGAAGCAAAATCATCTCATGATATATTTCAACATGATGCCTACACTGCAAAGGTCAAGAGACACAACATATCAAGAATGACTTTATAACGGCTTTAGAAGCCCATAAACATGCAGCAGAATGAAGTGAGAGTTAAAAGAATGCATTGGGTAGAGGTCAAGTTATATGCTGCTCTCTGTGTTTTATAAGAAAGGAAAAATTAAAATTATAAATACTTAGATTTACTGCATGACATCGCGGCATAATAGTGAGAAATGTGAAAAAAAAAACAGCTACCTCAAATGATTACATACAATTATATGATGTGTAAATTCCTTCAAAGTGCCTAGAAAGAAAAGTAAAAATTTGCATGTTGGGACATGTATCAGTAAGCAATAGCTAAAGAGTGTTTGCTAAAAGGTAGGCAATCATTCTATGACTAAAAACAAGTAGTGGCTGCCCTCTAACCATGTTTTACTTCCCTGTAAGACTACAAGGCTTCAACTGAACAAAACCAGATCTGTCTGTACGTGCACATAAGGTTATATTTGCGGAGATCCCTCTGAGAATACCCAGATTCAGACTTTGCCTGCCAACATACTGAATCCATCTCTAAATGGTCTACAGTATGATATACACACAGTTGGCAACGTCAAAAGATTTGCTTGTCTGACCTGAAAGCATTAGCTGATTGAGTGCTGGGCCAGCAAGCACATCCATTTTCTATTATTTAAAATGGGATTCTGTAAGCAACGTCGTTCCAGTACATCCAACTCAAAATAAGAAAGTTAAGCTGAGGTTACGTCCAGACTTAGACATACTGTTCAATAAAAGCTGTAGTTGTGGTATGTGATCATCTTTCATTTGGAAACTGTAATTAATTACTAAACACAGGGCTACTAAGACAAGACATTGAAAATGTAATGGATGATTCAAAACTTTTAAGCAGTAGCATATTTCTAGTCCAAACTATTTAGAACTTCACTGAATTTATATATTGTGCATCAATTTGCCAGATTTGTTAGTAAATGTCATGTGACTAATTATAGTTAACAACAGGCATATTGTGAGAATGTCATACATAGACGTATTGAAAATAAGACCATATTTCACACTGATCATGCTGATTTCTACTTTAAATCTAAGTGTCTCTTTTCTTTAATCACATTTATGGTGCCACATTTATTTTGTTTTAAAAACACTACCACTTAAAGCTTTTGGGCCACCCAGAAAAAAATGCATGACCTCCCAAACACAATGAACATGTTATATAATAGAATAGTAGATAGTCCATAAACAACCTCAATAATCACTATTAATCACTAGAATAGAGGTGTATGCAAACATTTCTCACCTAAAATATGTCTCTGAGAAAGATAACCATTACTTTGTTAAGCCTATAGCACGAATACTCAAAGCACATATCCACAATATTCTTATGACCCAAACCTCTGGTGGAGGGCACTCCTGCTGTAATGAAGCCTATAAGCTCACTGTCAACAACTTGGTGACACCAAAACTGAGCTTAAAACGTCGTGACACTGACCTACTTTACCCTTCTGCCATAGACGAGTGAATATATGGAGCAGCATGTGTGTCAAAGTCTCAAAAGATAAAAAAAGAATTTTCTTCCAAAATAAAATGTATATGTTGTCATGGAAAATTATCAATTTAATGCATGGCCTCAAACGTTTGAGCTGTAGTATATTTCTAGTCCACTCTACTGAATTCATATGGAGCATGACAGTTTTAAAATGATTTAACAAAAACTAAAATGTCTTAGGTTGTGCTCCACCCTCCTTCAGAGCTGAGTGGTTAGAACACCAGTGGAAATGTCAGACTACAAAATAAAAACATACAAGGGAAAGGGCAGAACAGACACTGTAATACAACAGACAGAGAAGGTTTTGCTTGTTGAGTATAACTATGCCCCCCAAACAAATCATTTTTTGTTTCACATAGGCTTCAAGGACCTGAATGAAAACAACATAATATATAACCCACTGGAAAAACTTATGATATAAATCTGTGCTCCTCTGACTTTAGAAGTGAACCTTCCATAAAGGCTGCCATGAAAATGAGAGAATGTACAGTACAGCCAAGCTATGAAATTTATTTCACAGTTGGAACTAATCATGAAAAAAATCTCCTTTATGGCTGCACTGGGAAAGCCAACAAGAACAGGTGTGCTTGCTTTCAGGATAAATCCTCACACCTCCTGAAAGGCCACCTAAAAGGTAAACAAAGACAAGCCACAGCAAACTAATCAGCCACTGCTTGTATGAAACAACAGTTATGAGCACTAAGGGCAATGAGCTCAGTTAAGCAGTCATTAATGTAGATCTGCCCCATATTAGGTGCATCATACTGTAATAAAGCCATGAAATTACCCTTCAGTCAAAGTAGGCAGCTATAGATATATACAGATAAAGTGTATTCTGTCTAGTGAAAGTAGCAAGTGAGCTGCATAAAAGAGAAATCAGATGTATGTTGTCTTTTATGCATGTTGTTGCTTAGCAATCAGAATATAAAAGACCAAAAATAATTGAATCGTGATTGTGCTAATGAACATTTGACTCATAAAGCATTCAAATGGTGTTATATAATAATCCCAATGGGGAATATTATCCTTTTTTTGTTATGAGAAATTTAAATCTAAAAAAACACTGCTCAAAAACATCTGCAAATGTTTATGTGGGAATATATATGAATAATAATGTGAATGGACAAAATATAGAAAATACACACTGAAGAATGTGCACATATACACTTGATTTACTTCATTAAAACAAGTAAAATCTCGTTTTCTTAAACGCATTATGCTATAGATTCAATTCAGGACTCCCGCAGAGACACCATAAGGTTAATTTCTAATTAATGTGTGCCACTTCAGTACTAACTGGTGATAAAGAGACGACTGCTACATGTTTTCTGGGCAGGCTTATGGAGAAATTAAATATATACCACAACACCACCAAACAATAAGCTTCAATCCACTGTTGAAGGGAAATACAATAACAAAATGGAAAATGTTAAATGAAATGAGAAAACGTGGTGTGTTTACATTTTGTACAGCAGAAGCCTTCATAAGAGTGCCATCTTATCATGGGTAAATACATATGTGTCCACAGGTTAAAATAACCATGTGGGCCAACCGGTCTGTACTAACATTTCAAGGTTATGCTGGACAACCTGGAATGGATCTGACTGACAGTAAACTTAGAAATGTTACAGCCAGAAGCTGTAAAAGGTAAATAATGAAGCAGGTGTCAGTAGGTGGTCACATGTTCATAAAATAATTCACAAGATTTCAACAAGGTCTTCTATTTAATCTTCAGAAATAATACTGAAAAAATGACATGCAGACATATAAAGACAATAGAGGAAGCTAATATAGTTTCAGCTCTCATTTATCTCACCTTAAATCTCTGTCTTATGGAAACAGAGGTGTACAAAGTCATATTTAAAATCATAACAGAGGCACTCAGTCCAGCCGGTAACAACGTGACATGACCGGACAGGCATCGCATCCGATTCTGTACAAACTCTCCCGTCATGTTATGTAGAAAAGCCACCGAGAAAACGCACTAAACCGCTTCACTTCTGAAAGTCTCCTGAAGCAGCAGTTTTAGTAGCCAGAAATACAGCAAACGGTATTTATTTCAAACTAGCTTCTCATCATGTACTAGTTTAACAACTGCCTGCCCAAAAGACACTAAAATAATAAAACTTCTCAAATGAAATACACCGTGGAGAAGAAATCCTTACCACACTGTCACTCTGTCCTCTCCACTGTCTTGCTGTTATCTTTTTAAAGGCATTAATCGTGTGTAAAGCTACTCCTCCGTACTGAAGGCTGCAGCTCCAGAATGACCCCACCCTCCTGACCAGCACACACACATACACGCGCACAAACTCAACCGGATGTGATGTCACACGCTCGCTTCACGACTACAGGCTGAAATCGCGTTTCTTAAGTTCAGTGCTGTTAGGGTCATATGTCTGAAATGTAAGAAATGCTTCACATTCAGACTGTGTTCTGAGACAGGAATACGTCTCCAAATCATATGCGTACATAAAGACTTCATTTTTAACTCCGGTCGGTCGGTTTTTGGAGATACAAGCTATGCAGCTGGTTGTTGGTATTTTGCAGTATATTGATGCAGTATATTGATGCTTATTGAATGTGCTTTAAATGTGAGTGGTTTACAAATCCCCTCATCTCAATACTGCCTCCTAGCACCCACTGAGCAATGTATCGTCTACCTTCAGGTTTTAGACACAGACAGCGTGTGCTCCCAACTAGGGATGGGTGATACCACTAACTTTCATTTTGATCTGATAGAGAGTAATTTCCAAACTAATATCAATATCGATATCAATAATGTTCAAATGACGTGTGTGCTTTACAATGAGAACCAGGAAGCTCAGACATCAAAACGGTATGATGGTTATTTTGGTCAGCAGAAAACCTGTACATTTCAGTTTATGTCATCATATGACGGATGTGTCTGAAAGGTGAGATGTTATCTACTCGGCATATTCTGAGGCAGGAAGTCATGTACAAATCAAATATTTACATAAAAGTCTGCATTTTAAAACTGGTCAGTTTTTGAAAATACAATAAGAGCTAAGCAGCAAGCTGTTGGTATTTTGGCAGTGTATTGATGTCTACTGAATGTGTTTTATATGTGAGTATTGAGTACCACCTTCTGAGGCACTTACTTAGGCAGCAAAGTATTAAAGCACATACCTTCAAATTTCAGACATGGCCAATATTACTGAAAATCTGAAGTCTATCTGTTTCACTGCAGAATCAAATGTAAAACAAACAAATATATGAATAAATACAAATGATTAATTTAAAAATAATAATAAAGATGTTATTTAAAAAGGAAATTGTAGTGAGGGTTGTTGTAGTTCTTCTAGTTTCTGTCAGAAAACAGAAAGAAACAGAAACACAGAGAAGACAGCAGAAGCTAATGTACGGTCTAGAGGTTAAAAAAAAAAAAAACATTTTTACATGACCATTTTTAAAAGGAAACACCAGGATCCAAAGTATTGATATTGTGATATCAATCCACCCACACTGCGTTGGCTCCCCAGTGACGGTGTATCAGCGATAGTTCAAAAAAAGGCGGTGGCTGCCATCACACGCAACGGAGGAGGTGTGTGCTTGTCTTCAGCCTTCTAGAGTTAGGGACTTTGCAAAGTTATGGGGAGAGTCCTAGTGGATGGGATAGGTAAATTGGCTACTACTACATTGGGAAGGGGATAAAAATTGGCAAAAAAAAAAAAATTGGACTTTTGAGGATAACAGATGCTGGAGGAAACCCATACAGTCATTGGGGAAAACATGGAAACTTCACCCAAATGGGAACTCAAACCCAACACCAATTAAACCATCTATGTAGAATTTATTATAAGATATCTGTACAACTTTGAATTTAATGTATAGTTTACTGTAAAATATTACAAACTATTCAGTCACAACTCTGACTGGTGGAATTGAAATCCCAGACAAGTCTAGCCATAACTATCAAAAGACAAACTTTGCCTGGCTTGTGATTAAAAGGAAATGAGCTCATGTTTGAAATATGTGATGCAGTCTTAATTATAATCTAATCCCTACAGTATGATCTGACTGTAGTTATCACCATGTGCCTAGTAGACAAAGCGCCCCCTGCTGTACATAACTTATTAAAAGAAAAGACAGTTCAGATGGAAACTACACTGTGTGTGTGTGATTTTTTTAAAGTGCATTTTTTTAAATGTTAAGATTAACACCCCTGGTTAAATTACATGAAAATAACATTCTCTATAGATAACATCATATTGCACATTTTAATGTACAGTTACTGTTTATTTGCTAAATCTAACATAATGAGGTAGGTACATTAATGGACCGCCTCTGGTAAAATGAATATAGATTGAACTGTTTTGTAACTATTTTCATTATCTTCTAAGGATTTAGAAGACAATCAATCAGTTTCAAATACAAAATTGGCCTCCTGCGCTGCTGTTGCACACAAAGAAAGTATATATTGTCTACCATTTTAATTGATTTAAACTATTTGGTTTGAGTGCATTGTTATTAAGCCAAAGTGGACCTATATCTGTTTCTAATTATAAACACTTGCTCTTCATCGCTCCTACTTTCGTCATTCTCTTCAGAATTCCAGTTCAATCCATACCACTGTTCATCAATATCCCCTTGATGATCCCACTCAAAATGGTCAGATTCTTCTTCATATGTTGAAACATCTTGTCCATGATGTTCTTCATCAAGTCCCCTTCGAAACCATTTAGTAATCCTTCCAAATATCCCAGAAGAGTTATCAGCATTAGCTGTGAAGAAAAAAAAACATTCAGATTTAATTTCAACCAACACAAAATTTACCATCTACAGTGTATCACAAAAGTGAGTACACCCCTCACATTTCTGCAGATATTTAAGTTTATCTTTTCATGGGACAACACTGACAAAATGACACTTTGACACAATGAAAAGTAGTCTGTGTGCAGCTTATATAACAGTATAAATTTATTCTTCCCTCAAAATAACTCAATATACAGCCATTAATGTCTAAACCACCAGCAACAAAAGCGAGTACACCCCTAAGAGACTACACCCCTAAATGTCCAAATTGAGCACTGCTTGTCATTTTCCCTCAAAAATGTCATGTGACTCGTTAGTGTTACTAGGTCTCAGGTGTGCATAGGGAGCAGGTGTGTTCAATTTTGTAGTACAGCTCTCACACTCTCTTATACTGGTCACGGAAATTTCCAATATGGCACCTCATGGCAAAGAACTCTCTGAGGATCTTAAAAGACAATTTGCAGCACAGTGGCCAAGATCATCCAGCATTTTAAAAGAGCAGGGTCCACTCAGAACAGACCTTGCATTGGTTGACCAAAGAAGCTGAGTGCACATGCTCAGCGTCACATCCAAATGCTGTCTTTGAAAGATAGATGCAGGAGTGCTGTCAGCATTGCTGCAAAGATTGAAGAGGTGGGGGGTCAGCCTGTCAGTGTTCAAACCATATGCCGCACACTATATCAAATTGGTCTGCATGGCTGTCACCCCAGAAGGAAGCCTCTTCTGAAGTCTGTACACAAGAAAGCATGCAAAAAGTTTGCTGAAAACATGTCAACAAACGACATGGATTACTGGAACCATGCCCTATAGTCTGATGAGACCAACATTAATTTGTTTGTTTCAGATGGTCTCAAGCATGTGTGGTGGCAATCAGTTGAGGAGTACAAAGATAAATGTGTCATGCCTACAGTCAAGCATGATGGTGGGAATGCCATGATCTGGGGCTGCATGAGTGCAGCAGGCATTGATACATTTCACTGAGGGACACATGAACTCCAATATGTACTACAAACCAAGAAAGATTCCAAGAAAGTTGGGACACTAAACAAATTGTGAATAAAAACTGAATGCAATGATGTGGAGATGTCAACATCTAATATTTTATTCAGAATAGAACACAAATCACAGATCAAAAGTTTAAACTGAGAGAGCGTATAATTTTAAGGGAAAAATATGTTGTTTCAAAATTTCATGGCGTCAACAAATCCCAAAAAAGTTGGGACAAGGCCATTTTTACCACTGGGTGGCATCTGGGTGGCCCAACACTCAACAGACATCTGGGGACAGAGGAGACCAGTTTCTCAAGGAAGGTAGGTAGGTAGGTAGGTACGTACGTACGTACGTACATACATACTTTATTAATCCCTTGCGGGAAATTCAGGTCCCAGCCACTGCTGGCAGGGCAGAATAGCAATGCTCTCCTATTCATGTCTAATACAGGCCTCTAATTGTTCAATCATCTTGGGCCTTCTTTGTCGCACCTTCTTCTTTATGATGTGCCAAATGTTCTCTATAGGTGAAAGATCTGGACTGCAGGCTGGCCATTTCAGTACCTGGATCCTTCTCCTACGTAGCCATGATGTTGTGATTGCTGCAGAATGTGGTCTGGCATTATCTTGTTGAAAAATGCAGGGTCTTCCCTGAAAGAGATGACGTCTAGATGGGAGCATATGTTGTTCTAGAACCTGAACATAGTTCTCTGCATTAATGGTGCCTTTCCAGACATGCAAGCTGCCCATGCCACAAGCACTCATGCAACCCCATACCATCAGTGATGCAGGCTTTTAAACGGAGCGTTGATAACAACTTGGGTTATCCTTGTCCTCTCTGGTCCGGATGACATGGCGTCCCAGTGTTCCATAAAGAACTTCAAATCGTGACTCATCTGACCACAGAACAGTTTTCCATTTTGCCACACTCCATTTTAAAAGACCCCTGGCCCAGTGCAAACATCTGAGCTTGTGGAGCTTTGTTGCCGGTGGTTTAGACATTAATGGCTGTATATGGAGTTATTTTGAGGGAAGAATAAATTTACACTGTTATACAAGCTGCACACAGACTATTTTTCATTGTGTCAAAGTGTCATTTTCTCAGTGTTGTCCCAGGAAAAGATATACTTAAATATCTGCAGAAATGTGAGGGGTGTACTCACTTTTGTGATACACATGCCAGGCAGCAACTAACTATAAAAACTTAATAACAACAGGATTTTTTTCAGCACATCTACACTTGACTACAAGACATTTGGATGTTCTTATCATAAATAAACTTTAATTTAATGGTTCATAGTTTACATACATTAACAGGTTAATGCATTGTTATGAATTTTAAATAAAACCTAATTTATATACATTTAAACCACAGTGAAATTTTGTACACTAAAAAGACGATATACAATACTGCCCTTACATTAACCCTACTTTGAGGATCAAGGTATCTTCAACAACCTAATGTACTATTAAAGGCAGGCAGAACAAATTGACTTTTTTAACCTCTCTGTAAGTTTATATTTCAACTGCTGGCTAGTTATATTGGGTTACCACCACATTATGAGTTTATCCATTAACTGCTAAAATCTAATATGTTATATAAGAGAAGTGGGATTGGTTGTCACAGTTTTCACTCTTGGCTGTATATCCCAGGCATGACGTGCCTTAAGATAGTCCAACAAGCAACAAATGAAAGCTGAACATCTCAGCTCCAACACATTAATGACCTAACCACAAAAATAATCAGTTAATGCTATTTACTATGGCTGAGAAGTAAGATAGATGGCATATGCAGTTGATATTTTGTTGTCAGTTTTAAAAATACATTGTCAAGGCCTTTGTTGTATATAAACATTGTAGCTGTTTCTGAATGAGGTGCTGAAATTAGTTTTATTTTCACTTTCACAAAAACGCAAAGTTAATCTCCACCACCACTGTGTACATCATAAATCTCAAGAATAATGTCAAACTCTTCATACCCAACTTAAGTAGCTTACATACAGTGTGTTTGCTTCTTGAGACTTGCTTTTAGCTTATTTATGAAGCTGAAGAGAGCAATTACATACTGAAAGGACCTGCTTTGCCACTTAACGTCGAGAAAGTTAGGGAAATTCCAAAAAGAAATTTCAGCTTTAGAAAAGTTGGTTTTACATTCACACATTCAGATTTCAGAATCAAATAGCAATAATAGGGGTCTGAGTACTAAAACATTTTCCTTATGTTTCATGAAATTATTTTAATAGCTTTAAAAAAGACTATCGTGTTATTTTTCCATCTCATGACATGTTATTGGTTTATTATGAGGTTTTAAAATATTTCAGTGGGGTTTGAACAACTGTTCAAAATGATCTGAAAAACTATTTCTTAAGTCCACCCAATAAGACATACATCGCCTCTTAAATGGGCAATTTTAATATCTGCCTTATTAAGCACACAGGATTTAATAAAGAGAATCTGTAACTTTTTAATTATGTCATATTGCTCCAAAACAATACTTCATCAACTGTATCCAAAGTGACATAATACACATTATATTGCCATTGTTTTATCTTTGTTAAGTTGTGATAACAGTTTTTATAAGAAATAATTGCAATAGTTCTTGAAAGATTGGATGTATTGTTCCAAAACAATGTGTTTCATCATTTGTATCATTTCATCATATATTACACCTTTTATATTGTCATTGTCACTCTTTATTACATTATAATAATAGCTTTGTAAGTAAAAAAAAATTGCTTTTGAAAAACTACCAATTTACTCCAAAACAGTTAGATTTTATCAACTGGATCTTGTATGACATACCGCACCTCTTACATTGTCATTTTCAGTCTTAATTAAATCATAATACCACATTTTTACATATGTTAAATAACTTTTGAAGGACTGATCATATTGGTAATGTCAACTGTATTCCAAAATTGACATTATTTCTTAAAAATGTGTTATTCCAATTTAGTAAGAAGTGAAAATGACAATATAACAGGTGTAGTACATCACCTTGCATGCATTTGATGAAGTACAACTTGTTTTGGTGCAATATGTCCAATCTTTCTAAATTTATTGAAATGATTTCATAAGAATATGTTATTACAATTTAATAAAGGGTGAACATGACAAAGTAAGGTGTTGTATGCCAGGACGTACAATTGATTAAGTAGTGGTTATAGTGGAGTGATATGACAAAACATTCAAAAAGTACTGATTTTTATAATTAAATCCTGTCAATAATAATAAGGCAGATAATAAAGTTATGTTTAACTAAATCTTTCTCATGTTTAATAATCTGATAGATTAATATATTTATTTAATAATTTTTGTCATTAATAAAAAACAACTCACTATGTACAAAAATACACCTTGTAGTATGTGTGGAATATATGTCTGCATTTTAATTGGTTTGACATCATTAGGTTTAATAACTTTAGAGTTTAATTCTTATATATATACACACAAAACAATATATGAATTTATGAAGTTACATGTATGTCCCATTATTACTGATATTTAATAAGAAGGAAATTAAATCAAATCAAATTTATTTATAAAGCGCTTTTTACAACTGATGTCACAAAGCAGTTTTACGGGGTTAGTAATAACAAACATCAAATCATTAATCCCTAATGAAACATGAAACAAAGTCTTGAAAATGGCTAAAATGAATATTGCTTGCCAGATGGATGTTTGTAACACATAATTTCTTCTGGTAAATGTGCGACGGTCCCTAACACTCACTGCAGCGTGTAGCCAGAACGAACACAAAGCTAAGCTCCTGTGTCCTGGCTTCATCATAATAAGTAAATGTTAGTAAATATTGTGATTGTAGTTTGTTATTCTTTGTCTATTTCACCACGAAACTGAAACTGTACTGGTGATTCTGCGTTTCGTTTACTGGTGAGGAAAAGCGGAAATACGAATATCAAACGACTGTCCAATATTAAACTAACTTTACCGCAGTGTGAAACTAATATCATGATGTAATTGTGTTTGCGGGGTACGACTACAGTTCCATCTGCATCATAACTTATTTACACTGATATGTTAAATTATGCACACTTACCAGCCAAAATGCCACTGATCACAACAACTCCTATTGCTATGATTGCCTTTGCTGAAATAACGCTGGAAAAATTTAACAAGAAAATGTGATGACGTTCATCAGTGCAGTTTGCAAAAATAAGCATAAAATCAACGAAATGTAATCTTACATCTGAAGCATTTTGAACAAATGACGTCCTCAATGATTCAGTCTGTCAAAAAAATTCAAATGATTATAATCGAAATTCAGTAATAGCCGATATTTGGGTTGTTGTCAATGTCTCGCCTTCTGTGCTGATGTTTTTCAATTTAATGAATTTCTAGATGCCTCACAAAAAGCCAGAGATGTTCTGGAAACGTTTTCTGTTTCTCAACTTTCACTTTCTGTTTCTTCTAATACTGTAGGTAGGGTTGGACAATAAACTATTGCACTCCTACTAGACAGTGTCCCAAAGTGAGCCCTTTTCAGTAGAGAAAATGTGATGCAGTGCTGAAAAGGGTTCTCCAACAATTGTACATAATGAAATGAAAATATGTGCCCTTCTCATTTTTCGCCACTGCCCTTCAAATATCCTGAGTCCGCCACTGTCACCCACTCATAATCACAGCTGGTTTTGTTTTGTTTGTTTGTTTTTGTTTTTATCATGCATGTTGTTGCACGGCATTCAGCATATAAAAGATTTTTTTAAAATCATTTAGCTGTGGTCATACTAATGAACATTTGCTGAGAAAATCCCTAAAGCATCCAACCTGTTTCATAACCAATAGGGAATATTATCAATAACATTACCAACAGGGAACATTATTATTTATGTTTAGAGGAATCAGAATTTATTGTGATTATGCAGAATTTTAATGTTAAGCCTTCTAAATGGACAATATACCCAAAATACTGTAGAATGGAGGGCACACATGATTCACTTCAATAGGACAAATAAAACCTACCTTGCAACCTAACACGTTTAACCTAGCTAAACACATTATGTCATAGGTGACTTTGAATAATTTTAAACAAATATTGCATTAATTTAGATGAATTTGAAGCTATTCTGTCAAAAAATGATAAGATTTTGATTGATATTTCTATGTAATCTTTTTTGTAAATAAACAATAACACATTGATACCTGTAATGTGATGATAAGTCTTGTGCAGACTACATGATTTTTTTGTTACATGTTCATGAACATATTGGTAGAACTTAAAAAGGCTGTATTTCAGTTGGTTTCTACAACCCTACCAATATTATTTAACCCAAACTGCAGGAAACAATTGCTCTGTGGAAAAAGTCAGTAAATATTTAATTAGCATTAAAAAATCAGCAGACTAATATTGAAAGAAAAGTGTCATTGTTTACATGAAAATGCGCAAATATAGAAAGTAAGGCATGTATCATTTGATCACCAACTTTGTTTTGTTCAGAAACATATACAATAAAATAAGCAAAATCACCATTAAGACAATATATTAGGCATTTCTAGAGATGTACTGCATGTAAATAACATCACATGTTCCTAAAACCACTGACTCTGCTGATGTGACAAATGAAGCATCCTTTAGACAACATATTTGAGGGTGCTGACTGCTTACATTTCTGTTGCTATGCAAGTATCTTCTGTCAGCATGTCAGTGATTGGCTGCTGTTTCTCTGACTTTTTCTATTTCTGTAACCTCAGAAGAGAGAGAATGATCCAGGAAGCTAATTTCCCCTAATATATTTTATATATTACTGGTTATTGTTTGGGCTGCTCAAGGTGCCTAGATGCAAGCACTGGGGGGATCGTTGCTGGTCCAATGGCCTGGAATTGTCTTCCCTTAGAGTTGTGTAGCATCTCTGATCTGGTTCTGTTCAAAGCCAAACTTAAGACCTACTTATTTAAAAAGGCTTTTGATGTTTAATTTCTGACATCTTGTTGTACAGAGAGTGGACGTTGGAGAGGAAAAGAGATGGAATCAGGGGACGATTAGCATTAGCCTTTAGCCTGGCTAGCACGCGGCCCCGTCTACCCCTCTTCTGCCGCCAGTCTTGTCTCCTCACAGCCTGTGTTCCACTCCAGCGGGCCAGTGTCCGGAGAAGTAAGTAAGTAAGTAAAATTTATTTATATAGCACTTTTCACAGACACAGGCCACAAAGTGCTTTACAAAGGAGACATACAAAACATTTAAAAA
>BRDA01012860.1:52973-63483 GCA_036984385.1 Crenuchus spilurus | reverse complement strand
CTCAAACACTGACCCACCACATCCTCAAACACTGACCCACCACATCCTCAAACACTGACCCACCACATCCTCAAACACTGACCCACCACATCCTCAAACACTGAACCACTACATTCTCAGACACTGACCCACCACATCCTCAAACACTGACCCACCACCTCCTCAAACACTGACCCACCACATCCTCAGACACTGACCCACCACCTCCTCAGACACTGACCCACCACCTCCTCAGACACTCACCCACCACATCCTCAAACACTGACCCACCACCTCCTTAGACACTCACTCACCACATCCTCAAACACTGCCCCACCACCTCCTCAGACACTAACCCACCACATCCTCAAACACTGACACACCACATCCTCAAACACTGCCCTACCACACCAACAAACACTGACCCACCACCTCCTCAGACACTGACCCACCACATCCTCAAACACTACCCAACCACATCCTCAAACACTGACCCACCACATCCTCAGACACTCACCCACCACATCCTCAAACACTGACACACCACATCCTCAAACACTGACACACCACATCCTCAAACACTGACCCACCACCTCCTCAAACACTGACCCACCACATCCTCAAACACTGACCCACCACATCCTCAAACACTACCCAACCACATCCTCAAACACTGACCCACCACATCCTCAGACACTGACCCACCACCTCCTCAAACACTGACCCACCACCTCCGCAAACACTGACCCACCACATCCTCAGACACTGACCCACTACATTCTCAGACACTGACCCACTACATTCTCAGACACTGACCCACTACATTCTCAGACACTGACCTAACACATCCCCAGACACTCACCCATCACAGCCTGAAACACTGACCCACCACATTGTCAAATACAGACACATTACATCCTCAAAACCTGATCCACCACATCCTCAAACACTGCCACACTATATCCTCAAACAATGACCTAACACATCCACAAACACTGACCTAACACATCCTCAAACACTTACCTAACACATCCTCAAACACTGACCCACCACAGCCCCAAACACTGACTCACCACATCCTCAAACACTGACCTAACATATCCTCAAGTACTACCCAACCACATCCTCAAAAACTGCCCCACTATATCCTCAAACAATGACCTAACACATCCTCAAATACTGACTGACCACAGCCTCAATCACTGACCCATCACATCCTCAAACACTGACCCATCACATCCTCAAACACTGACCCATCACATCCTCAAACACTGACCCATCACATCCTCAAACAATGACACAACACATCCTCAAACACTGACCCATCACATCCTCAAACACAGACACATCACATCCTCAAACACTGACCCATCACATCCTCAAACACTGACACATCACATCCTCAAACAATGACCCATCACATCCTCAAACACAGACACATCACATCCTCAAACAATGACCTAACACAGCCTCAATCACTGACCCACCACAGCCTCAATCACTGACCCATCACATCCTCAAACAATGACCTAACACATCCTCAAATACTGACTGACCACAGCCTCAATCACTGACCCATCACATCCTCAAACACAGACACAACACATCCTCAAACACAGACACATCACATCCTCAAACACAGACACATCACATCCTCAAACACTGACCCATCACATCCTCAAACAATGACCTAACACATCCTCAAATACTGACTGACCACAGCCTCAATCACTGACCCATCACATCCTCAAACACAGACACAACACATCCTCAAACACAGACACATCACATCCTCAAACACAGACACATCACATCCTCAAACACTGACCCATCACATCCTCAAACAATGACCTAACACATCCTCAAATACTGACTGACCACAGCCTCAATCACTGACCCATCACATCCTCAAACACAGACACAACACATCCTCAAACACAGACACATCACATCCTCAAACACAGACACATCACATCCTCAAACACAGACACATCACATCCTCAAACAATGACCTAACACATCCTCAAACAATGACCTAACACATCCTCAAACACTGACCCATCACATCCTCAAACACTGACCCATCGCATCCTCAAACACTGACCCACCGCATCCTCAAACACTGACCCACCGCATCCTCAAACACTGACCCACCGCATCCTCAAACACTGACCCATCACATCCTCAAACACTCCCCTAACACATCCTCAAACAATGACCTAACACATCCTCAAACACTGATCCACCACATCCTCAAACACTGATCCACCACATCCTCAAACACAGACACATCACATCCTCAAACACAGACACATCACATCCTCAAACACAGACACATCACATCCTCAAACACAGACACATCACATCCTCAAACACTGATCCACCACATCTTCAAAGACTGCCATACCTCATCCTCAAAAACTCACCTATGTAATAGCTATATATGCTAACATGTCTAATGAACTGCTAACTGAAGTCATTGGGTACAGAGTTACGATGATTGACAGGAGTGTTTCTTTCACTCCTCCACAGCTTTAGGCTTAATCAGGAATGAACAATCATTCAGCCAGTAATCTCCAGTCCTATAGAGTCAGTGATGCCTGAGAGAAAGCTCTCAGAGTGGCCACCTCAATCAGACAGGCACGCAGAGATAGGATCAAGACCGCCCAAGAATGAAACACTGCACTCCCTCTCTCTTTCTTTCTACTCCTATTCTGAGAGAATCGACTGGCTCAATAGATAGGGGCCACAGTGTGAATCTGTAATGCCACACTTGTGCATTCTGGGAAGGTAGTGATGTCATGGAACTTGAAAGTTGAAGAAAATAATGTGAAAATAATTACTTCATAAGAAGCAGAGATAAATTAGTAATACTGATTAGCATAGCATTCTAGATCACTGAGAGTTAGTAAAATAAATATTATTTTGACAGCTAATGTAGATACATTCAGTTTATATTCAGCATCAACAGTTTGGAAACTTCTGGGTTCTTTCAGTGTTATTGTAATGGAGAGAGGGAGAAAGGGAAAATCTACTATTATAAGGGAAACAGGGGAACTCTACTTGGATTGTGGCCATGTTTTAGATACATTCATAGTGGCAAAAGTGACCAGGATGGGCTCAAATGCAGACAGGAGAGCAGCAAGAAAATGGAGAGGGGAAAAAAACAAAAGCACAATCAAGAATCTGCCATGACCGGGAATTGAACTGGTGCTGCAAAGAATGAAAAGGGACATGCACATCCATCTTTGCCACTGAGGCTTATAGCCTAATCAGTATATACCATCACAGCAAGGTTCACCTGGTGGATAAAACTTTCAAATCAAACACACTGACTCTACCCAAAACACATTGGGAGAAGCCTTTATATAAGCCAGTCACAGCTGGAAGCAATAACAGCTAATGACCAGCACCAACACTTTAGAAGAGATAAACCCTCCCCTAGTGGAGGACATTAGAAACACAAGCCCCCTTACAAAAAAACAACATGTTTTTCACAAAACAGTTCTCTATCCCAGGGTAGCTCATCTATTGAACTAACTGAGCACCACATAAGAAAAACCAAAGGTCACTGATATTATTTTTTTATTTTTACAAAACTGATGGGTCTAAATGCTCTTTCACCCAGATTGTCTCTGTATTAATGTTTAATACGCAAACGTAACCACCAGGCGTATATAGCAATTAGCTTTCATCAATAATCATAATAAAATATCCTCTCATCTAACTGGAATTGGAACGATGACTAAAAAATAATTACACAAAAGGTCAGAATTTGAATAAATAACATTAAAATAAGAATAAAAAATGATACTATGGATTTCCTCTTGAGCAACAATGTGTCAGTACAAAACCCAGCAACCAGCTCATGAATTAAATAAGATGTTTTTTTACTGAAGTAATTAGATGATGATGTTACAGAGTGTAGTTCAGAGATCAATAGCTTACTGCAGGCGTCTCCTGCCACTGATACAGCTGTTAGAAGCATTGATCACCTACTGTAGACCAGCAGAACTTTCTTTAATGAGCTGCTGTTTCCTACAAATGTTTAGCCAACTTGAAAGAGAATCAAGATTCCAAATGAAGGCATTTTATTCAAAATGTCTGGCAGGTGAGGTAACCCTCTGATCTCTGTGTTTTTAATATTTTAATGTTTTGACGTTGAAACAGAAAGGACACCTGAACCTTTTCATCACTGATTTATACACAACACCAGAATTTCAGTTAATGTGGGAATCATAAAATATAACCACAAATATGAGCACAAAGTGTAGATTCATTGATTAATGTGGTTTTATATACACTGATTGGATTGGTTATATAATGTACTTTGTAGACCAGTCGGTAAACAGCGAGCTATGCCTTCTGGCTAGGCTCTCTCTCCACCAAAACAGACCAGTTTAGAGTTCGCATCACTATGGATGCTGCACCACTTGTCAATCTCCCGCTCCCTCTTACTCTCACTTGTGAACAAGACCATGGGATGCTTAAACTCCTCCACTTGAGGCAAGGTCACCTTTCCAACCCACAGAGGGCACTCCACCTTTTTCCGGCTGAGTACCATGGTCTCAGATTTGGAGGTGATTCTCATCCCAACTGCTTCACACTCAGCTGCAAACTGGTCCAGTGAGAGCTGAAGGTCCTGGTTTGATGAAGTCAGCAGGACCACATCATCTGCAAAAAGCAGATATGAAATCCCGAACTGGACACCTTCTGCCACTTGGCTATGCCGAGAAATTCTGTCCTTAAAAATTATAAACAGAATCAATCACAAAGGGCGGCCATGGAGGAGTACAACTTCAACTGGAAACCAGTCTGAGATACTGCTGGCAATGCAGAGCTTGCTCCTGCTTTGTTTATATAGGGACTGGATAGTCTATTGCAATGAGCCCAGTACCCCATACTCATGGAGCAACCCCCACAGGATACATCAAGGTACATGGTTGAATGTGTTCTCCAAATCCACAAAACAAATGTGGATTGGTTGAGCAAGCTCTCATGCACCCTCCAAGATCCTAGCAAGGGTAAAGAGCTGGTCCAGTGTTCCATGACCAGGGCACAACCCACATTCCTCTTCCTGAACTATTAGTCGAACTCTCTTTTCCAGTACCCCTGAATTGACTTTCACATGGAGGCTGAAGAGTGTGAACCCCTGTAGTTGGAACACACCCTCAAGTCCCCTTATATGGGAATAATCACAACCATCTGCAAATCCAGGGGCACTGCCCCCAATGTTCATGTGATGTTGCAAAGATGTGTCAACCAAGACAGCCCAACAACATCCAGAGCCTTGAGAAACGCAGGGTGGATCTCATCCACCCACAAAACTGCCACACAGTTTGTTTTTTATTACAGTTCATCCTCATGCACCAGCTCAGGCTCCATTCCCATTAAAGAGGTTACATTCCATGTTCCAAAAGCCAGCTTCAGTAGCAGAACTCCAAGGCCTTTGCCTTAGGTCACTACCTGATTGCACCTGGCCACCATACTGCCTCTCCCACAGTTGGTTGGCCCATGTAAGAGTTGACCACAGTAGCTCGTTTGGGCCCGGCTGGCCCCCATGGTTAAGGTTGGACCAGTTTGTTTTGGGAGACCCTACCAGAGGCGTTTGTCTTGGACAACCTACCTCCTGGGATCATGCAGGAACACAAACACGGCCACCATGATAAGGTAGTGAAGCAAGAAGGAGTATACAATTGGTTAAATATATACACTGATTGGATTGGTTATATATACACTGATTGGATTGGTTATACATGCATTGATTGGATTGGTTATACATGCATTGATTGGATTGGTTATATATACACTGATTGGATTGGTTATATATACACTGATTGGATTGGTTATATATACACTGATTGGATTGGTTATATATACTGTACACTGATTGGATTGGTTATATATGCACTGATTGGATTGGTTATACATGCATTGATTGGATTGGTTATATATACACTGATTGGTTTGGTTATATATACTGTACACTGATTGGATTGGTTATATATGCACTGATTGGATTGGTTATATATGCACTGATTGGATTGGTTATATATGCACTGATTGGACTGGTTATATATGCACTGATTGGTTTGGTTATATATCCACTGATTGGATTGGTTAAACGTGCACTGTTAATTAATTATCTTCATATTTTGATTGATTATTGATCTCTTTGTCCTCTTCAGGATCTGTGTAGGCAGAGGATGGCTGTGCAGACATCTGAGCGTGGCTCAGAAGTGTTTCACCCGACACACACACACACATCCCGCATCAACAGTGTGTCGTCTCAGTTCAGTGATGGAGCGATGCAGAGTCCATCAGCTCGCAGCAGCACATCATCCTGGAGTGAAGAACCACACAGTAACATGGACATCTCTACTGGACACATGATACTGGTACACACAGTTATACACACACACAATGATTTTTCACACAATGGACCATTTTAATTTCACCTCCTTTGTTTTATTCATTCATTCATTCATGAGTGTGTGTGTGTGTGTGTGTGTGTGTGTGTGTGTGTGTGTGCGCTTTATGGATTATCTCAGGCTAATGAACACAGTGCTAGCAGGCACCTATCAGTCACACACACACACACACATACTGGATGGTTGTGATTAAGTGTGTTATGAAGGCTGTTTCTGAAGCTATTTAAGCAGTGTCTGTCTGGTCCCGCCCCTCCTCCTACAGACAGGCTTTCACTAAACATTCAAAAATCTCTTACTGTCATTGATCTCTTCATGATTCCACCCACATACTCATCCTTTTAAAGCAGCCAATCAGCCTGTTTTTACCTGCTTCTATTAAATAGACTGCAACAAGCAGGGTGTAGTTTCCCAATGCATGTTACTACAATGACCGCTGTTAAACCATCTGGAGAACATAGTAACCATAGTGCAACATTTTAGCAACATCCTGAGACAACATAGCATCCACCTAGTAAAACCATAGCATGCAACCAGGAGACTATAGCAACTACCTAGCAACACCCTAGCAACCAATCAGTAGACTATAGTAACCACCTAGCAACACCTTAACATCCATCCAGGAGACTATAAGAACTACCTAGCAACACCTTAACATCCATCAAGGAGACTATAGCAACCACCTAGCAACACCTTAACATCCATCCAGGAAACTATAAGAACTACCCAGCAACACTTTAACATCCATCCAGGAGATTATAGCAACTACCCAGCAACACCTTAACATCCATCCAGGAGACTATAAGAACTACCCAGCAACACTTTAACATCCATCCAGGAGATTATAGCAACTACCTAGCAACACCTTAACATCCATCCAGGAGACTATAGCAACCACCTAGCAACACCTTAACATCCATCCATGAGACTATAAGAACTACCTAGCAACACCTTAACATCCATCCAGGAGACTATAGCAACTACCTAGCAACACCTTAACATCCATCCAGGAGACTATAAGAACTACCTAGCAACACCTTAACATCCATCCAGGAGACTATAGCAACTACCTAGCAACACCCTAGACACCAATGAGGAGAGTATAGCAACCACCTAGTAACACCTTCACATTTAACTAGGAGACTACAGCAACCACCTAGCAACACCCTAGCAATCAACAAGGAGACTATAGCAAACACCTTAACACTGAACCAGAAGACTATAGCAATCAGTTAGCAACACCTTAACATCAAAGCAGCAGACTATTCCAACCAGTTAGCATCACCTTAACAGCGAGCCAGGAGACTATAGGAACCACCTAACAACACCCTAGCGACCGACCAGGAGATTATAGCAACTGCCTAGTAACACCTTAGCAAACACCTACTAGACTATTTCAAATGTCTATGAACACCATAACAACCACTTATGAGATCATAGCAAATGCCTGGCCTCACAACCACTACAGATAATATAGCAACTAATAGGCAACACTGTTGCCAGCTATTAGCAGTCACGTATCAGCACCAAAACATCTTATTAACCAGCTGGGGTTTGTTTAGGCTGCACAGCCACTCTGTATGTTGTACAGAAATGGACTTATTTCATTCTGGAATGACAAAGTGGTTTTAAAGTAACACAATAGTAGTAAGTCCAGACTTTTCAGCTTCAGGTCAGAACATAAAGCCCCCGATCTGTTCACCTCTTCACCAGGTTATAAAAACACAGCATTCTGGATGGGGTGATCTCTTGGCCATGTTCATTCCTTGTTCAGAGCTGAAGAGAGATAGATAGGGACTGAATTTTTCCTGCGCAGTCTGGCCTCGTCTGGAGTGGAGCTGCGCTGCATTTCAATGGGCTCTCCTCTGCACGCTGCTTCTGATTGACAGCTACGCTGCTTTGCTGCTCTGCTTTAGCGCTTTCCCTTAGTTTTTCCGGGCTGAGTGTGATTGCGGTGTTGTGCTGCAGCCGTGCAGTGGGATAAGGCATGTTTACACCTCAAAAGCAGCCTTTTTCTCTCCGCACAGATTTCCCATTTCCCTCATCAGGTGATCACAGACATTTGCATGTCTTTCTTTGACTGTACACAACACCCCGGAACGTAGTACCGCAGTGCATCATGGTAAATCAAACATCTTTGAAAACGTGGAGCTCTGTCACGGTGCGTCTGGCTGTGAAATGGCTACATTTTCACACGGGTTACTTCGCCCGACTGTGGAAGTGTTCAGCATACATAAAGAGACATCAGTGTCTTCTGTCAGCTGCTGTTCAGTATCCAGTAGAGCTGTTTCATTGTTGTCCTATGAAAACTAAAATTATATTATTACATATATCTAATATTATCTATTAGAGCAATATCTATTGGTCCGTGCATCATACAGTGTTTATACAAAGTAAAATGTATCTGCTTTCCTAGAGAACCAAACACTTGACAAGCACTGAGGTGGTTCTCACAGGACAACTGTGATTGACTGAGTGTCGGCTGGCCAATAGAGGGGGCTAGGGCACCACCTCCAGGTGGAATAGTTTTTTATTTTTTAAATAAACATTTTTAATCAATATCTACATATTTTAACTATGTATGAGCTAACCATGGATGTAACATATTTACATATTTACTGAGTTTCCCAGTTCATTCTCTCTTCTGAGGTGACAGAAATATCACCCAGTCAGAGAAGCAGCAGCTAATCACTGACCTGCAGACGCAAGATATGCGCAAAGCAACAGAAATTTAGCCAATCATTGTCTTTTAATATATAGCTTTCATTTATAGCCCCCTGCAGAGTTGGTCAGTGGTGGAGTATAATGTCTGATATTATTGGTGTAATACATGTCTTTTGCTCATTTTATTATATGTTTCTGAACCTGACTTACTTGGTAATCTATTAGTCTTCAATGCCAATTAAATAGTGACTTTTTCATAAAGCTCTGCTGTCCTGCAGTTTGTGTTAAATAATATTGGGATGGTTGTGGAAACTGACTGAATATAGTTCAAACAGCCCCACCTACAATATTAAAATCAATAACCATGTCGTGTCCACAAGTAGATCTAATTATCAAAAGTTTCAATCTAACTATCAAACCGACTGACAGGTTCTGTTCTAGAAAACCATTCAGACAAATCTTATAGACTATGGACAGGCTTGGACAAGGCCATTGGGGTGGTCACATTCAGGTTTCAAGGCTGGCTATGGACACCCCAGACAACCACCTGGTCCAGACCACAAACAAGCAGAAGCTAACCAACAGAGTCTGTCATCTGGACAAGAGGGTCAACGTAAGAAAGGCTTCTGTTTGGATTCTGTGTGTTATAGTAATGATGTACTGTTCCTGGTAGGATTAGAAACCGTTTCAGCACCACGGACAGCTCCACAGTCTTTTGCTGTTAGTTCTGTATAAAGGCAAGACAAATGTATTTATACAGCATCGTACATACACCACACTCATTCAAAATGCTTTACAGATTACAAAATACAAATGCAAATCAATCGATCAATCAGTTGAATTAGACAAGGAAATAATAAACATAATAAAAGTGCAGAAGTAAATCAACATCAAATTAAAAGCAATACATTAAAACATACAGATTTGAAAAGAAAAAGACAATATGATAATCACTGAGGACAGATTTCACTTTTTATTACAGTATTACAGATTTATATTTAGTTGACAAAAACACTCTGACTGCACACACACTGCAGTATCTGTGCTCTGGAGAGTCCAGGTCTGTATGGGAATTTAATGGGAGATGCAGTAAAAATGATGGCTGTATTACAGAGAGATTAGAGAAGTATTTAACTATCGTGCCATAGTTAGTCCTGACCTCAAAATATTACTGCCTAAGCAATGTTCTAAGACTGTCCTGATAACATCTCTTGACTTCAACTTTAAAGGAACCCTAGAATATATATATATATATATATATAAATATATATATATATATATATTTTAATTGCTTCTGTTGTGATGTGCATATAGGCTCAAGGCATATCCAGTTAAGGCATATTCAGTTAAGGCATATTCAGTTGTGGTTTTACACACCTATTAAAACCCTTTGCCTTTTCCTGAAACAAGCTGACTTATCTTTTATGGTGAGCTCATGA
>BRDA01012860.1:20996-36886 GCA_036984385.1 Crenuchus spilurus | reverse complement strand
TACACGCCTTGCTCTTGGAGTGATCTTTGTTGGTCGACACTCCTGAGGAGGTAACAATGGTCTTGAATTTCCTCCATTTGTACACAATCTGTCTGACTGTGGATTGGTGGAGTCCAAACTCTTTAGAGATGGTTTTGTAACCTTTTCCAGCCTGATGAGCATCAACAGCTCTTTTTTCTGAGCTCCTCACAAATCTCCTTTGTTTGTGCCATGATACACTTCCACAAACATGTGAAGAGCAGACTTTGATAGATCCCTTTTCTTTAAATAAAACAGGGCCTTCACTCACACCTGATTGTCATCCCATTGACTGAAAACACTTGACTCTAATTTCACCTTCAAACTAACTGCTAATCCTAGAGGTTCACATACTTTTGCCTCTCACAAACATGTCATATTAGATCATTTTCCTCAATAAATAAATGACCAAGTATTATACGTTTGTCTCATCTGTTTAACTGGGTTCTCTTTATCTACTTTTAGGACTTGTGTAAACATCTGGTTATGTTTTTGGCAGAAATATAGACAATTCTAAAGGGTTCACAAACTTTCAAACACCACTGTATGTTCTGTAGATGGTGGAATATTCAAAAGCTTTACAATTTTATGTTGAGGAACCTCTGGCCACGTCTCACTTTTAACATCTGATATGTTTGATGTTCTATTGTGAATAAAATTTGAGTCTATGAGATTTACACATCATTACATTCTTTTTTTATTCACAGTTTACTGTATTTTTAGACCTGAGGTTGTACAGTAACCTAATGTTTGAATAGCTAATATGGTTAATATGATTGGTCCATCCCTACTGCCAAGGTCACCTGAGCTGTGGCTCTTTTGTCTGTTTGCCCTGGTCAGGAGGCCAGTTTGCACAAATACACAGGTGTTAATCCAGCCAGCTCTGGTGCTGCCCGATGGCTGACGTGTTCTGGTCCACTAACGCGTTTGTTGGTTCACTGTGACCTTTGCTTAATATTACAGAGTGATTTTTTTTTTGGCTTCTGACAATATTTGATCACCTGGTTGGGAACATTTGTATAAGCTCGTTCCACGACCTCCAGCTTGCAGAGCCACTTTGTTCTGTGGTGAGGAGCAGAGCATTGTGGACTTTATAGCTTTAATGAGATAATGAAGCAGAAGAAGCTCAGGAGAAATCATTTTTACGATTTCCAAAAGAGCAGAAAGAATCTGGACGTTCAAAAAGCAGATGCATTATTCAGCTCTTCAGAACACGGCAGAATGTTCTACTGATTATAGTGGACTGTCCCACCATTCAGAAGTCCAATAATGAGCTCTGAAAGAAATGAATGACCACTGCCACTGAAGATGGTACTTCTGATTGATGATTTCATATCAATCCACAAGTAGATCCAGTCATTTTGTAGCAGAAATTGGTGGTAATTTGTATGTAACAACGGATTTTGTTACAGACAAGATTTGACGCCACCTGCTGGTCAATTAACCTGAATTTAGATTAGATTTAATGTGATTGACATCCACATTTAACCCATCCATGCAGTCAAACACAAACTAGTGAACACATGTGCCAGAAGTGGTGGCAGCCCTATCCATGGCGCCTGTAGAGCAGTTGGGGGTTAGGTGCCTTGCTCAAGGGCACTTTTGTCATGAAGTGGATTGAACCAGTGACCTTCTGGTCACAAGATCGGATCCCTAACAACCAGACCACGGCTGCCAATGAAGATTTTATCATCAGTTTTAATATTTATGGTTTTAGAAAGGAAAAAGAGATACTAGCACAGAAGGAAAGATATAAAGGAGGATGCAATAAACTGCATCAGTAATGGAAGCAGTCCATCATCAATAACTAGAATAATTAGACTTTTCATCTGTAACAAGGTGACGAGTCTGCAGGTAGACTAATCTGTAAAGCTTTATTCTGACTATAAAATAGGAATAAAGTCATTAAAGTGAAATATTCTTTGCAGTTTATTTGATTATTTTGGTCAGTTGTCGTATAATAAGCGAGATATTGTGTGTACAGTCAGTATGGAACATAAACCCTTTCAGTATGAAATAAAATCCCATTTATTATAAGCCTACTTACAAAACGGTTACCTGATATTTCATTTTAAAGAGTTTATTACCATTTTGTAGCTTCTGCCAAGCAAAATTAAACATGAACCTTGTTGGTGTTATAGCAGTGTGTTTGCCTATAGACTCGTCAACCTGCCATCTTGATCTGGTTTATTATCTGAACCTAAGTGGTGGACAACACTAACCTTTACGTAAAGTCTCGTAAAGTGAAACAATCTAAAATCTCATAATATTCCTTCTCTAATCTAACAGTTATGAAATCATCAATCTTTTTTAAGCCAATGTTCTTATATAAAAAAAAAACATAATGTAATCTGTGTAATGTCACTTTTCGAGCCACTTACGGCACCACGTGGAGTCATAGCGTATTCGGCTTTACGGCTCTTCGGGGACGTGAGGAACGTGAGTGTGATTAGTTTATGGGCTGGACTGTTGTATTTTTATTGGCCTCATAAAAGTCAGTGTTTTCCCCTCATTTTCCTAACGGCCTCAGCGGACCATTATATCTGCCAAGGACATGGAGGAAGTGTGATTAGGAGAAATGGAGCGAGAAACAATCAGAGACAGAGAGAGCAAGAGAGAGAGACAAAGAGGGATGGAGAGGGAGGGGACGAGTGATTGAAAGACTGGCCAGTGGGACTAACTTAAACTTCAATTACAACTAAGAGACAGCTTGACTAATGATAACCAGCTACATGAAGAGAGAAGGATTAGTCAGGTTCAGTTCACATCTGAAGGAGGGTCTAGAAGCTCATGAGCCTCTCCTTTAGTGCTTTAATTCTTCTAATAAATTAAAGTTGACCTGAATATCATTGTACACCAGTGTTTATTGTCTTTCTATTGCTACATTTATAAATGACTTCTCACATTATAATGACTCTGCTGTTGTAGATGGTCTGGGAAAGCGGCTGCGTTGTGGTCGTCATGCTGACCCCACTAGCTGAGAATGGGACCAAACAATGCCACCAGTACTGGCCCGATGAAGGTTCTGATCTGTACCATATTTATGAGGTAACACACCAACACCAACTGGCAGTCAAAAACTGATTTACGTCTCATGGTTCTTCACAAAATGAAGATGTAGATGTCTTGAAAGAAATTATTTTCAAGTTAAAGTATAAATATGTGAAAACAATATCAACAGTATCCTTTACAATTATTTTAGTCAAAATGTAAGTATAATTATGTAGAAATATATATTTTTATAAAATATATAAAGTATCATCCACAGTTTTTGTCAAGTCAAGTCAGTATTCTCCACAATAATTGGAATCCTTGGTAAAGATAAAAAGGGGTCATTTATTGTTGAATTAGCATCACTGTAGACTGGAAGTTTTAGCAATTATTAGTACCCCAATTCAATTAAAATCAATTCGTAGAAACTAAATAAAACTGAAGTACTACTCATTTGATATTTTACTTATTTTATTGTTGATTGGAATGTCTAGGAACTTTCACTTTCCCTGTTTCACTGGGGTGTGCATATGAGGCAGCACAGAGGTCAAATTTCAACATGGGAATAAAGGGAAATTATAGGGAAATTTTGTTGAAGTCAGGAAATGGCTATAAAGAAACAAGTTCCATTTCCACTCAACTGGAACTGTGACAAACGTTCCTGAATCCCAGATTGCCCAGGTGAAAACTGTTAAGTATGGTGGAGGGTCTGTAGTGTTGTGAAGCTGTTTCCTCCCAATGCCATGGGAACCTTGATAGGGAATGTGGCATCATTGACATGACATACCAAGACATTTAATATCAAAATATATATTATGCCAAAAAAATAAAAATGTTTGGATCAAAAGAGGATAGTGACCTAGAACACTGGATAATCTGGAGAGAGTCTGTAAAGAACTTCCAATCTGTCAGTGATTTATAGGGATTTCTTACTCGGAATAAATTTATTCCAAGTAGGGGTTGAATTTATTTTATGTTGTCAGTGTGATATTAAGTCAATTTTCCAAAAGGTGAATTTCTTTTCACCCTTTGATTTACCAATAATGCTTGAGGAGTACAATCAGAAATGTAATAAAAAATGTGCCTAAATATTTATTGCCTATTTTTATAATTCTGTCATGGCAGTTTTGAAGGGTAAACACAATTATTCATGGAAAAGTCAGTTTATTGATTTTTGACTGTGTAGACTGATGTGTAATGATGCCTCCCAACCCAATGGGGGCACACTGATATACACTTTTTATTTGCTCAGGTCAACCTGGTTTCAGAGCACATTTGGTGTGAGGATTTCTTGGTCCGTAGCTTCTATCTGAAGAACATCCAGACCAATGAAACTCGGACTGTAACGCAGTTCCACTTCCTGTCTTGGATGGACCAGAGCATTCCAGAGTCTGCCAGAACCTTACTGGACTTCCGCAGGTGTGTAAAAACATATCTCTACATATTAGAACCCAGGAGCAGACCCTAAAATTTTTCCCAAAGAACATCGGTTAGCAAATGTAAGAAGCTTTGTTGGTCTTCAGGTCACTGTGCCTTTGGACGTTCTACACAGGGTCCAGAACAGGGGTGGCGAACTCTGGTCCTGGAGAGCCGGTGTCCAGCACAGTTTGGTGATTTTTGTGCTCTGACACTACAATTAAACCTGCTAATTGCCTGCTTAGTTGAATCAGGTGTGTTTGATCAGGGAGATCACCAAACTGTGCAGGAATGTGGCTCTCCAGGACTGGAGTTAGCCACCCCTGGTCTAGAAAGTTGTGTGTGTGTCCTCAGCTGTTTGTTGGTATTTGTTGGTGTTACTGAGGTGGTAAAGGTACTACAGGTACCCAGATGCCACCTGCCACCTTTAGTACCTTTAGTGCCCCAAAAGACAACAATCTCATTTATCTGGAGTGTCAGACCTGTGTGTGACTACGGGTCTCCAGAAGGTTCTCCCTGATTCACACTATTCTAGAATGTTCTCCATTCATTTTCTCATTTTACAGTTCAAGAATGTCCTGAACCATTCAATTGGTTCTTGAAAGGTCTCCTTCATACATCCTTCTCTCTCTCTGATTTTTTTCTGTTCTAGAACATCCTCCCCCAAATCTTACTGTTCATCTATCCAGCTTTCACCCCATCCCAATGTTCTAGAATGTCATTCTCACAGTTCTAGAACAACCTCCATCATGCTGTCCTACAGTGTTCTCCTCCATTCACCCTGTGTCACATTCCTACTGTTCCAGGCTGTCCTCCACCCTTTGTTCTGTTATAGAATGGTCTCATCCTTCCTTCCTCCTCTCTCCCCTTCCTAATATTCTAGAACATCCTCCACCATTCTTACTGTCCTACAATGTTCATCCATCCATCCATCCTCTTATCTTCCTTTCCACTTGATCAAGAATATCCTCTGTCATTCTGGCAGATCAAGAACTCTATTCACCCTGCTGACTCTCATTCCTACCGTTCCAGAGTATCCTTCACCTTTTTCTTTTCTAGAAAGGTCTCCTCCATTCGTCCTGTTCTCTCACCAGTCTCACTGTTGTAGAACCTCCTCTCCTAATGTTACTGTCCTACAATGTTCTGCTCTATTAATCTTCCTCTCTCCCATTCCCAATTTCCTAGAACATCCTCCAGCACACTTACTGTCCTGCAATCTTCTCCTCCGTCCATCCTCCTCTCTTCCTTCCCAGTGTTCTAGAATGTCATCTGTAATTTTGGCTGCTCAAAAACATCTTCAACCATTCATACTGTCCTACAATCTTCTCCTTCATCCATCCTCCTCTCTCCCATTCTCACCGTTCTAGAAAACCCTCCACCCTTCCTTCAGTCCTACATTGTTCTCCTCCGTACATCCTGCTCTCTCTCCCTTTCCCGTTGTGCTTCTAACAAATGCTAACACTTAGTAGTCACCTAAAATAACCCAGCAAACCAAACCACTTCTGAAGATCTCAGGTCTTATTGAAGGTTTCTCAGACTTAGTGGACGTTTTCTTCAGTGGGAGATGTTGCAACATCAGTTCAATGAAATGACAGGTTACTCTATAAAGCTGGCCTGTATTAGGTTTTTTTAATCTACATCTAGAACATCTAGAACATTGAGTGCTGTGTTCTTGATATGTGCCACTTTTCCTTACTGGAACATCACAGCGAGTGAACTGCCGTCACTGTATAAGAGTCCTGACTTTTCTGTTCAACAGCAAATGTTCATAAATCTGCTCTGAAGGAAAAGCCGATGGCAGCGTAAAGTCCTCGTTTTTCTCTGCTGCCATAAACGTGCTGAAGATCTTTAATAGAGAGAGGGAGTGTGAGCTCACAGCGGGCTCGTCGGCTCTGCCGTTTCTCCCCGTACGGACGCCAGCTCTGCTGCCGGCTAAATAATGTATCGGTGAATCTGCTCACCTATGACATCCCGTTTGTTTGTCTCCTCTCTGTTTGACCCCAGATGGGAAAAACAATATTGGCGTTGGCGGGAGGTTGTCTCGATTGACTGTATTTATCACAGATTATAGTCTCACCACTTTCACAGGTGGAGGACAAGAACATTTATTATTGCCTTGCTTTTTAATATCCTTTTGGCTTTCTGTGCACACGCTCTATAACTTTCCATTTACACTCACCGTTTCCTGTGTAACCTTTAAAACAACCCCCATGTGTCTGCTATAGCGCACCACGTAACCACATTCTCTGTTATTGCCTCAACGCTCCAGCAGTGATAGTGTAGCTCTTCTGGATGACACACTGTGGAGATATGAGAATTCTGTCTGATATCAACATTTAGAAGATGTTGTTCTTGTTCGGCCAAATTGAGCCCTATGGGACTAGATGTGTTCTCTTATGGAGAACATCTGAAAACAACCAGGATAGATTTGTCAGAGTCTTAAGATGTAGCTTAAGATGTAGTATGGTATAGTTAGCATGTTAACACAAGTTAGCAAGTCAAATAATAATAATAATAATAATAATAATAATGATGATGATAATAATAATTGTAATAATAATAATAATGATGATGATAATAATAATTGTAATAATAATAATAATGATGATGATGATGATGATGATAATAATTGTAGTAATAATAATAATAATAATACTTTGAATAACAAATGTTAACTAAAGTTTTATAAAACAAATAGGATTTATATTTTTAATTATTTTGAGTAACAATGCTAGTTAATGTTTTCAGAGACAAAAATAATTTATTTTTAATTACTTTGAATAACGTTAGCTAATGTTTTTCAAAAACAAATTTTGCAGATTTGTTTAGCTTGTGTTGTCAAATGTAGTTCAAATGTTTTAAGTCATTAATTAACTATAGAACAAAAATCTATTTTTTTCCAGTCATTTTCCTTTCAGGTTGATAAAGATATTGATTTTTATTCATGTGTCTACTCATTTTTAGCAATTAGCATAGGGCATTTGCTATATATTAAAGTTATATTTCCATTACATCAGTATGATGAACATTTAACCTCTTAAATAACGTGGTCCAGCCTCTATTCCTTACATGCATGAGTAAGAAAATTACAGAAATGCAGTATTTGAAAAACACAAGAATTATATTACTATTTAGATAATTATCTACATAATTACATAGTTAGATTTTTGTGCTCAAATTTTATTTCCCCACTAAGCATTTCGAAGAAAGACCCATAAATAGACCCATTCATCAGCCGTTTTTGTTTACCATGTGTTTTGGTGTGCTTGCAATTAGTGGTCACCGGGTAGCAGCAAGGATTATTTTGTAACTAAAAATGCTTTATAACATTTACATCCATGCACATAGAATATAGTGACTTATAAATATTACACTGTAGAGAACACTATATGTGAAAGGTTAGTATTCACTGCAGTGAACTACTTATAACAACAAATTTTAAAGAAATTTAGGACAGTGGGATTTAGAGCCTTAACTGTGGTTGATTGCATTGTACCTAGTGCCAACTGTTTGTCTCCAGATGTGCATTTACTAGTATTTCTTTTGAATTAAGAACAGGACATAATTTCACAAATGCACACAATACACACTGTTGAAATGTGTAACAATACATCTCAGTGACTGGCCGATTCGGTCTGTTCTCGTGGGGAGTGAATTTAAAGCAGGCAGTGAAGTACAACTCAGTTCCTTTTCAAAGAGCCATTCAAAAGAACCAGATCACTCACAAGCATAACAATGAAACACAAGATCATATTTCAGCCCTTTGAGACTAGACCTAACCTAGCTAGAGATCAGTCTATAAACAGCGCTGTCTGATTGATAAAGATGTGGAGCTCATGCTGAGTAAATCCATTCAAACATGTTCTCTGAGCTTTAGAAACACTGAACTCGTCATTCATTTGGCTTCTCAAAGACAAATCACTGTTCTTTTGTTTTTCTTTTTCTCCTTTCCACAGTCAAAAAAACCACTACCTTCTATGGCTTTAGAGCTACTAAACTCTGCAGGATCGTAGCTCTGATGCCTGAATATTGTCCTTCTGCTTTTCTAAGTGATCAGACGTTCTGTGTCTGAGCAGCAGTCAGTCAAAGTTTGATTTTTCCCCATAACATCCCATTAAATGCCACCAGGGTGCACAAACCTTTTCACACTTTATACACAATATCTCACCAGACAACGTATGAGCACCCACAACCTGAGCAATCACCTAGGAGCACCTTAGCAACATCATAGTAACCACTTGGCACCAGCCTAGCAACATCATAGTAACCACCAGCCTAGCAACATCATAGTAACCACTTAGCACCAGCCTAGCAACCTCAGCATCAATTTAGCAACCTCTTAGCAACAGCCTACCAATCCCTTAGCAATCGAGCAAAAAACAACCTAGTAACCACTTAGCAACAACATAGCAACAACTAAGCAAAAACCTAGTAGCAACAATATAGCAACTACTTGGCAAACGCCTGGCTACCACTTTGCACTCACTTAGCAACAGCCTAGAAACTACTTAGTAACCATGTAACAATCAATTGGCTAGTTGTGTAAGATGATGTTTCCAGTCTATGGATGGTAAGCAGAAACATTTCAGCTTTCAGACGCTGGTCAGCAGGCAAGATGGATTTCTATACGTGCCATCTTCAAGATTTGTCGAAAATACCTATAAATGATATTCAGCACATCATTTAAGCTTCAACAGCAGATTAGAGAGAGAGATGGATAATGAAAAACTCTTAATCTGAAAGAACCCATGTCACAGAAACTTTAAAGAAGTGTAAAGTTCCAAACAGCACTCTCTTTCACTTTAATTCATGAAGTTAAACAATTACAGTTAATACTAATATAGCGCCCCCCAACCACCACCACCACCACCACACACACACTCACCTTACATGCTGTAGTGGACCAATCCCATGCAACTTCAACAAAAAAAAGGGGGAAAATGAATCTGGCTTCCATACATGAGTCAGCTGTGATCGTTCACTTCAAAGAGTTGACTTTCAGAGCCATTTCGTTTGCCAACGACCCATAACTCACATACTCTGCTGGGACATGACAGACAGGCTTAGGGAGAGCAGCAGAGTTTCCTTTTCATTCACACATATTGTTCTGTCTCAGATCGACCTTATTTCACCCCCTTTGATAAAAATACGGAACAAAGCGTCCCGTATCGGTTCAATACGGAACATGACTTTTAATTTACAAATACGATTCCGTATATTATGGGACAGGTGGTAACCATACAACCACATGGCACCAGCCTAGCAACTGCTTAGCAACAGCCTAGAAACCACAGCAATTTCTAGCTAGTTTTTAAAGGCCAAATAAAAGTACATTTGTGAACTCTTCATTAATAGTTTTAATTAAACATATTAAACTGATTGTGTAATGTAAACTGTGAGCTCTCTCTCTCTTTCTCTCTCTCTCTTTCATTGGCCAGCTAATTAGCGGTTGCCACTGTCATTTTTGTGATGTTGCAGCTAGTTATATGAGCCCAGTTGCATAGTCACAAAAGTGATCATTGGAAACTGTATCTCTTCTTCCAGGCCCTCACTCCTCTTTCCCTCACTCATTCCTCCTCTCTCTCTACCTCACCCCATTACTCTCTTTCACTTTAACTCTATGCTTGTCTTTCACCCTTCCTTTTCCCTAAACTTTCCTAACCTCTTGTCCCCATTTGACTTTTTTCCTCATTTCTTCCTACCTTCATATTATCTCTGTCTCCTGTTTCACACACTCTCTCTGTATCTCTCCGTTTCTTCTCCACCGCCACCATTTTATTCTCCACCTGTAACTCTCTTTCTATTGTCTCTAGTGGCTGTTTTTCTTTCACATTTTCTTTCTCTGTCACTCTCTTTTTATTCTCCCTCTCTCCGCTTCACTACGCTTTTTTTACTCTTCAGTGATCTAAAGCTGCTTTAGACTCTCTCTCTCTCTGTCTCTCTGTCTCTCTCTCTCTCGATCTCTCTCTCTCTGAAATATGAGATAAATATATATGTGTGTGTTTCTGTGCTGAAAAGCTGGACTTGTTTTATTTCTCATTATTCTCGTTCTTGTCTCCGACGAGTGGCTGTAATGGCTTTCTGAAATGTGAAATAGCTGTTCTCATTTTTTTTCTTCTTTCTTCTCACTGGAGAGGTTGTTCTAGATAAATAATCCTTTTGTAATCATCTTCAGCAGATATATTTTTCACATTTTCTCCAGCAGCCGTAAACAGCCTTGAGCTATTCAATGGGATAAGTGTGTGTGTGTGTGTGCACGCGTGTGCATGCATGTGTGTGTGTTGTATGGTGGGCTGTACGCATGAAAAGAAAAGAAAAAAATGCTAAAAGCATCACCCCCCCCAACTCTCACAGAAACAGTGTGAGGGGGTAACAGCCTCCGTTTCCATGGCAACCTGCAGTAATGGTGTGAGTAGGGAAAATGGGAGGAGCCCAGAGATGCAACGAGGCTAATTGTGTGCTAATGTTGACGCGTCCTGGCCCACGACATTTCACCACCGCATTCATCACCACTTTAATGGGCTGCCACTAAACGAGCAGCTTAACCAGCCTCGGTGTTCAACTTCATTACTTTATACAGATTTTATGTGTCTGTCAGCCGGTTTTAATGGACAACTCTGATCCTCTCCCTCTGGTTTAGAAGTCTGGCCTAGGTTTTATCGCCATGTTGACTTTTATATTTGTTTTATTTTGCAACCCTAATTGCAAAAAGGTTAGGATGCTGTGTAAAATATAAATAAAAACAATGCAGTGATTTGCAAATCTCCTAGACCCAAATGTTATTTTATTCACAATAGAACATTGACCAGATGTTGAAAGTGAGACATTTTACTAGTCCCTGAAAAATTATTAACTCATTTAGAACTTGAAAACAAGCTGGAAAACAAACCCATCTCCTCTTGACTCTGCAGGACACATCAGTCATGTCTACCAAAAACTATAAAAAAATCATTTGACCAGAAAGTTTTCCATTTTGTCTCAGTCCATTTTAAATATGCTTTGGTCAAGAGAAGATGTTGGCAATTTTTAATTATATTGAGATGTGGCTTCTTCATGATGCAGCTTCACATTGCATTTGTGGATGCACAACGAGCTGTGTTCACAGACAGTGATTTCTGGAAGTGTTCCTGAGCCCATGCAGTGATTTCCAATACAGAGTCATATCTGTTTTTAATGCAGTGCTAAAAGTGCTAAAAGTCTTGATCTTGACTCAGACTCTAGTAATCGTCTCTGTCTCAACTCAGACTCTGTTTAAAGTCTTTGTCTAAACTCTGGCTCTAATAAAAGTCTCAGTCTTGACTCAGATTCTATTAAATGCCTCCGTCTCAACTCAGACTCTGCTTAAAGTCTCTGTCTCGACTCAGACTCTACTAAACGTCTCGGTCTCGACCCACACTCTACTAAAGGTCTCAGTTTTGACTCAGACTCTACTAAACGTCTCAGTCTCAAATCAGGCTCTAATATAAGTTTCGGTCTTGACTCCGACTCTTCTAAACATCTTGGTCTCAACTCAGACTCTTCTAAACATCTTGGTCTCAACTCAGACTCTGCTTAAAGTCTTGGTCTAGACTCAGACTCTGCTTAAAGTCTCAGTCTAGACTCAGACTGCTTAAAGTCTCAGTCTAGACTCAGACTCTTCTTAAAGTCTCAGTCTAGACTCAGACTCTGCTTAAAGTCTCAGTCTAGACTCACACTCTGCTTAAAGTCTCAGTCTAGACTCACACTCTGCTTAAAGTCTCAGTCTTGACTCACACTCTGCTTAAAGTCTCAGTCTAGACTCACACTGCTTGAAGTCTCAATCTTGACTCACACACTGCTTGAAGTCTCAATCTTGACTCACACTCTGCTAAAAGTCTGTCTTGACTCACACTCTGCTTAAAGTTTCAGTCTAGACTCACACTCTGCTTAAAGTCTCAATCTTGACTCACACTCTGCTTAAAGTCTCACATCTAAAATCTTGCTCTCGACTCAGGCTCTACTAAAAGTCTCAGTCTTGACTCACACTCTACTAAAAGTCTCAGTCTTGTCTCACATCTAAAGTCTTGGTCTCGACTCAGACTCTACTAAAAGTCTCCATTTCTATTGATCTGTTTATTAAATGTTCACAGGACTTTACGTCGTGTCAAAATTTGTAGATGTGGTCAAAAGCTGCTTTATGTTTACATTGACTTCCATTCCAAGAAGATTTTTTTCCTTCTGTTATAAAGTTACCAATTTGGAGATACAAGGTTTTAATATGATGTATGTGTTTTGTTTGGTAATAAATGTAGATAATTAAAACATTGTTGAATCATTTTGTGTCAAGACCTTTTGGACCAAGTCAAGTTTTCAAAAATTTTCAACACAGCAAAAATGAGATTTTGTAGATTTTGTACCAACACTGATATGAAAACTGTTATATTGAGCTATTTAAGGCTGACTTATACATCTCCATATGCACATCTGTGAACATGTGAGGACTTTGTGGGCATTCACAGGTATATGGAAAATATTTGTAGTGTTTTACAGATCAGTCACAATATAAAGTTTGAAGTTATCTCAGATGCGCTAGGATTAGACTGATTACAGGCTCTGCTTCTGTTCAAATTGTTCAACACTACTGGATAACCAATCAGTGCTCCCTTGAACAGCTAGGGACACCATTGAACCCAGTTTAGTGGAGCTCGTGCCCTAGTAACATATCACCATTCCTCACTAAAATCACAGTGGTGAAACCTAAAAACTTACACTTTTATCTGCAATTATTGAGCGGAACTACAGGACATGATACAAAATGTTCATCAAGGCACTACATTTCCCATAATGCCACTTTCAAAACACTTGAGCCAGTAACCCTTTCAATCAAAGCCAGATTCTGATGGTTTTAACCTGCACTAGTGGACATAAATGGATGTATATTTAAAAGAAAGTCAGCAGACAAGCTAATGACAGCCCACAGCTATATATTAGAGCCACTTATGACTGCTAAAATACACATTAGAGCACTAAAGTGGTTTAAATTGCAAAACATCTCTACATTTTGACATTGACTTTCATTCAAAGTTAAGACTTTCTTACTTCTATAAAGTTAAAATTTAGAGTTTTTATTTGGTCAAAAATGAGAAAATTAAAGCGTATTGTCAAGAACCAAACTTACCTCTAAAATGTTAATGGAAGTCATTTATTTTCAGTTTATTTTTCTGGACCAAGCCCAGATTATTGTTTTCGGTTTTTCATTTTCAATTAATTACATTAGCACAGATGTTTCTTTAGCTAACGGTTTATTTATGTTAGCTGGTAGAATTCAAATCCAAATGCACATGAGCCTTTTTCTGTGAAATAGAACATTTTCCGTGAAAAGCCGTCATTTAAGTAGTTTGTACTTTAATTACAGATTCTAAAAGTATCATGTAAATGTTCTTTAATGTTTGGGTTCATGTAACCATGTGACGTGAAATATTAGACTCTGAAACTCTGACTCCAAAGCTGAATTAATGCACTATTGTTCCCGGTTTGAGTGAGCTGTGTCTGACTGAAATGTGATGCTACATCAGAGCTACTAGACTTCCTGACAGAGATATTCACACTTAGTGTTCTTGTGTCCTCGTGATGTCATCTTTCTCAATCCAGTTTGAATTTCAATACTCAAGAACAGTTTTAGCAAGAACAGCTAAAGTTCCTGGCTGACTCTGAAAACCCAAACGGACCTTTTTCTTTTCTAAAGCTCCCATCACTTCACAACAACACAACAGAATAACAAGCCTATATTGTTAATATATGTGACTTTATTGTGGTGTTAAAATCAACACAATTATATATAAGAAGTCTGTTCTTCATGTTCTTGTTCCCGAGGAACATCCAAAGAATTCAACTGTGAAAAGGATGTTTGACGGGTTCAAGCCTGCACTCATCATTCTACACAATAAAGAAGTTTTATTATCAGCACGATGATATGATTAACATTTAGTGTTGTCACCTGAATCACGAAAAATGTAATAAAATCAACATATTTTTTGTTATTTTTTTGTTTTGAAGGATTTATGTACATTTTAAGTAATTTTTGGTTATTTGAGAGTATTATTGAGAGTATTGAGTCAAATTTGTCAAACAGTCAAATTTGAAGGGTGTTAAGTCATTTTACGGGGATGGTATATATAAGAATAATAAAAACACCCTGAATATGACTGATATCCAACATAAGTCACCCTCAGCTGTTCTTCAAAGCCAAATCTTTTCTCTTCTTCTTCCAGAACTGCCTCTGCATTTGTTCTAAATACATTACTGTGCAGCTCTCAGCGGCATCAAAATGGCATTAACGGCTTGTTTTTGTGTTTCTGTTTCATTACAGAAAGGTTAACAAGTGTTACCGGGGCCGCTCGTGTCCAATAATTATCCACTGCAGGCAAGTATGAACAAATAAAACCTGTCTACACCCTTTACAATGTGCAATGTGTTCAAGAACAGATGTTTCTAATGCATTATAAGTGTATTCATAAAGACCTATAATCATGTTTTATAATAAGTGACATAAGCTTGTATAACTATAGTGATGTTAAATAAATAACACACCGAAATATTAATGGAGACTTCACCATTTAATAAAGTGTAATACTAGTTGTTATTATATATATATAAATTGTTTTTGTTGTTGTTATTATTGTTAATATTATTATTATATCTATGATACATACAGTAGTGATGCTGTGTGTGAGTGTTTCCTCTAGTACAGTGTTATCTGTAATACCTGGTTTGGTTCATCAGTGTTTACAGTTCCAGATGTTGTTTATGTTTATTAGTATTTATTTTAATGATGTATAACATACAGAGAGCCAGAAGCTCTTAATGAGCAGTACTACAGTCTGATGGTTTTTAGATTAATAATAAGTCATTAATATCAGTCAGTCAGTGTGTGTGTTAAGATTAGCTGATATTTATGATTAAATGACTAATATAATAATATTAAACTAATATTAAATCTGTATTCATGGCTTTAAGTATAGATAAGATAAATATGTGCTGTGAAATTTAAGAGAAATGGATTTTGTCCACTTCCGTTTAAATCATTTATATCTAAATATTTTATTTTCTGTGTGTGAGTGTGTGAGTGTGTGTGTGTGTGTGTGTGAGAGAGAGAGAGAGAGAGAGAGAGAGAAAGCTAAGATGATGCAATATGAGCCTCTAACAGTGAAACACCACACACACCCTTCACTCTATAACCCGAATCTCTCTCTCTCTCTCTCTCTCTCTCTGACTCTGTCTCTCTCTCTCTCTCTCAGTGATGGGTCTGGTAGAAGTGGTACCTACATCCTGATAGATATGGTGCTGAATAAAATGGCTAAAGGTGAGCATTTACACACACATTTACGAGTGGAAATCGGTAAAATAAGTCGTGGTATAGATAGTCCTACATCCATGGTGAAGATGGTCTGGGTAGTGACTCTCTCTCTCTCTCTCTGTCTCAGTCTCTCTCTCTCTCTCTCTCTCTC
>BRDA01012860.1:0-17500 GCA_036984385.1 Crenuchus spilurus | reverse complement strand
TGTACGCTGACTTTACCTGACCACACCTGACTTTCCTAGATGTACGCTGACTTTACCTGACCACACCTGACTTTCCTAGATGACCACTGATTTTCCCTGATCACACCTGATTTCTCTAAATGACACCTGACTTTTCCTGACCACACCTGACTTTCCTAGATGAACGCTGACTTTACCTGACCACACCTGACTTTCCTAGATGAACGCTGACTTTTCCTGACAACACCTGACTTTCCTAGATGTACGCTGACTTTACCTGACCACACCTGACTTTCCTAGATGTACGCTGACTTTACCTGATCACACCTGATTTCTCTAAATGACACCTGACTTTTCCTGACCACACCTGACTTTCCTAGATGAACGCTGACTTTACCTGACCACACCTGACTTTCCTAGATGAACGCTGACTTTTCCTGACCACACCTGACTTTCCTAGATGAACGCTGACTTTTCCTGACCACACCTGACTTTCCTAGATGAACGCTGACTTTTCCTGACAACACCTGACTTTCCTAGATGAACGCTGACTTTACCTGACCACACCTGACTTTCCTAGATGAACGCTGATTTTCCCTGATCACACCTGATTTCTCTAAATGACACCTGACTTTTCCTGACCAGACTTGACTTCTCTTGATGACACCTGACTTCACTCATCAAATAAAAGTCAAAGTAAATGTTAGTAACAATGAGGTTTTACATACTGTTCCTACTTTTTCTGATTTTGGGTTGTACATAATGTTCTTGAGTTCTGTGCAGCCTGGCAAAACTATTTCTAGGACTTTGGCTCCAGACAGTAAGATCTGGCTCAGATTGAGAATCCTAAACTGTACACTGGAGCTTTATGACAAAAGGCTGTAAGCTTAACCACAGCTGAAACTCTGGAGCTGTAGATAAGACTGTTGGGTTTTCTGCAGATGCTTAGTCAGTTGTTAACTTCAAAGAATGTGATAGACTACCCCAGACTGTAGATAAATTACCTCTCATTATGTCAGCTCTATGACAGTGATGGAAATACAGCATAATGGCGTAAAATACTAAACAAAGCACTGGGACGTTTCTAGCCTTTGTTCAAACTACCTTAAATAAGAGATGACAATAGAGGCTTATGAAGACTACCTACATATGTCCTAAATCCTCTGTGTATGTATTTTACAGGCGCTAAGGAGATTGATATCGCTGCAACTCTGGAACACCTGAGGGATCAGCGAGCAGGCATGGTGCACACCAAGGTAAGGCCTAACCAGACCTCACCTGACCAAAATGACATGAGTACACCTGACCTTACTGGCAGCAATGTGAAACTCACCTGAGCACACCTGATAATACCTGAATTCAACTCATGTCACCTGACCTCACTTGACTTCAACTGATTTCATATGACCACAGCTGACCATATCTGACCTCATCTCTTCTCACCTGACCTGACCTAACCCCATTTCACCTGACCCTCAGCTATCATAAGGACTTTTATTTGACTATATCTGACCAAATTTGACTTACCAAACCTCACCGCACCTGACTACAGCTGACCTCATCTGACTTATCACAACTGACCTGATATAGTTTAACCTTAACTCACCACACATTACTTCCCTAGATGACACCTGACAACAGCTGACTTTCTTAGAAGACACATAACTTCACCTGACTTCCATAGATGACATGTGACTTCACTTGATCACACCTGACTTTACCCGACTTCCATAGATGACACATGACTTCACCTGACCACACCTGGCTTCACCTGACTTACATAGATGACACATTACTTCACCTGACCACACCTGGCTTCACCTGACCACACCTGACTTCCATAGATGACATGTGACTTCACTTGATCACACCTGACTTTAACCGACTTCCATAGATGACACGTGACTTCACCTGACTTTACCTGACCACACCTGACGTCACCTGACTTCCATAGATGACATCTGACTTTACCTGACTTCACTTGACTTCCATAAATCACACATAACTTCACCTGTGAACACCTGACTTCCATAGATGACACATGACTTCACCTGACTTTACCTGACCACACCTGACTTCACCTACTTCCATAGATGGCACATAACTTCACCTGACTTTACCTGACCATACCTGATTTCCATAGATGACACGTGACTTCACCTTACTTCACCTAACCACACCTGACTTTACCTGACCATACCTGACTTCCATAGATGACACCTGACTTCACCTGACCACACTGACTTCCATAGATGATTCCTGACTTTCCTTGATAACCCCTGACTTCCCTAGATAACACCTGATGTCCTTAGATGACACTTGACTTCAATAGATGACACCTCACCACACTTGATGACCCTAGATGACACTTGACTTTACTTGGCTACACCTGACGTCACCTGACCAAACCTGACTTCACAGCAGCCCTATCTGCAGCGCCTGTGGAGCAGTTGCAGGTTAGGTGCCTTGCTCAAGGGCACATGAGTTGTACCATCAGTCCCAATCTCAATTCTGGCAGGGCTGTAGTCATGAGTGACTGCATCTGGGATAAGGTGGGCTAATTGTGTGTTTCTTTAATTGATGAGCTAATTGTGCATTAATTTTTCTACACTCCACCTAAAGAAGATGATGTAGTACATTAAATACAGCTCTGAGAGATAAAGCAATCACACACACACAATTAAAGCAGCTCCCTACACAGCAATAACCAAAGCCCAGCGCTGTAATTAAGCCTGCGTGATCAATCTATAATATAAAGCCAAGTAATCAATACAACATCGGTCTGAAAATGAACTACAAATTGATTCTGCCTTACTTGTCTAATATATTGTATACAGATGTAAACGCTGCTATGAGGAGAGGAGTTATTCAGCAATAGTCACAGAAAAAGCAGCAAGAACAATAACAGTGTTTCTACAATGTAACACAGTACAATCGCTGAGAATGTCCGTATACTGAAACTGGAGCCAGAGACTGTAATTCTCAGATTAAGGTCCATTCACTCAACCGTCTGTCTCATTTATTACTCCTGAGCTGAGAAATGACTTCACTTTATCTTTTATGGTTGTTGCAGCCACAGCGGTTATGCTGTATTACTGATATTGACATAAACTCCAACAACAAAGCGCATTTCAGTGGAGATGGGGGTCCCCTGTAAACCTGCATAGTCGGATAGTCCTGTGGAAGTGTTCAAACTTTATTTTCACTTTCAAAAAACATTTGAAGCTGGCACCTCTAACCTGTGCAGCATAGTAGTGACTGACAGATCTATATGCCTAATCCAAACACAAAATGCAGTACTCAATGCAGTCCTAAGACCCAGACTAGTATTAATCCCACAGTTCTAACCCCAAATATAGTACTAATCCCAAATCAATCTTAAGTGCAAACCCAGTCCTGAACCTGAACATAGGCTTAACCCAAAATACAGTACCAAATACAGTCCTAATCTCAAAAAAGTACTAACCCAAATACAACTCCCAAAATACTACTGATCCCAAATCAGTGCTAAGTGCAAATCCAGTCCTGATGTAGAACATGATCCAAATGAGTGGTCAGAGGTGTCAGGCCCATCTGCAGGGTTAGGTTCTGTTTCATAGACAGAGTGGTTTTAATAAAAGATAAATTTTTTAAGGTTTAAAGGTAAATCAGAACCACAGTGATGTATCTGGTTTATTATGTTTTCCCCTGTAATCTGACTCTGTATCTGATCTATAACGACAGTCGGTTCATCCTGACTGTCCCAGAGACCATCTTACTTTTCATTTTATTCTGGATTGAGAACCTACAACAGGAGAAGCTGCTAGTGGCGCCCCCTGCTGTTCTTGCCTTTTGTTTATAGAGTTGTAGGAATTTGCAGGAAAACACGTTACAAAATAGTTCAGTGAGCCAGTACTAAAATACTGTACTACAGTGAAAGTAAGGGTATCAAATTACTATATTTTTACTATCATTTTTTACATTTTATGTTGATTTACCTCTGTACTTTTATCTTTTTCTTGTCTTTTTTATGTTATAGCTTTATCTTTGTATTTCCTAATCTGTAAAGCACATTGATTGATTGTGATCTAGGAAAGGTACTATATAAATAAACTTGCCTTGCCTTGATAAAACTAATAATATTTATAATGTCTATATATAACTGTACTCAAATGTAAAAAATGTTAACATATAAAAATAGTAATTGAAATAAATACATTTATACAAACAATTAAAATAAAATGTGGTAATGCATAATAATAATAATAATAATAATAATCTTTATCTTTATTTATATAGCACCTAATATTTTAATTTGTGCAAAGAAAAAGGTAAAATCATAAAATACAAAATTTACAAAATAAAAATATAAAATGTAATAACAGATAAAAAAAATCAGCATGGCTATAAAATAATGAGAATAATTTCATTAAAAATAAAATTGATAAATAAAATTAAAAATCTAACTATATAAAATAAAAACAAACTATAAAATGAAATTACAGAATGCAAATTGCACAGCTATAAAATGATTTCATTAAAAATAAAGAAACATAAAAATAACTAAATAAGAATGTGAGTATTTGTGCTTGCACAAAGAAAAAGGTCTGTGGTCAGTTTTATTTTACTGGGAATTTGGTTTTATTTTAAATTAATATGTGCAACCCTAAAAGTTGGACTTTGAATGTCTAAATAAGTTTTGAAAAAAAAAACACAATAATGAAATGGTTGATCTTAAAACCATTCATTTTAATAATAATTGAGAAAATATCAATCTTTCAGAATAATACTCAAGTAAACTAGCTCAATAAGGAAGTAACAGTCCATCAATCTGCACCGATACATTAATAAAATATCAAAATATCTAATATACCGATATGATACAGATTTGGATGTGTGATGTTGAAGTATCGAAAATCATTATATCATTGGTTAAAATAATCAATTTAAGATTACATAGTGATGAAGTTACTTGAACATTTTTTTACATCTGGATTTAATACTTAAGTGGTTTAAATATTCTAAAGAATATGTAGATGTTCATTGACATTGTAGATTCTCATAACCACATCATCAGAGCTACTAGTCTAGGCTGGGCTAGCATTGCTAACAAACAATAAAACTCAATAATCACCTTAAATAGCCTATATCTGACTCTAGATCAGCACTTCCTGTTCCAAGATGGCCGATGCAGCATTCTGCTACACAAGTTTTAATTAATGATTATAGTTCACTGTGTCCTAAACCACATCACACTAGTCTGTCAAACCTTCACTAACATCTGAATCAGCTGTCAGGTGATATATTTAAAGAAAAGGCTGTACTATTTAGATGACTATTGAGTTGTTAGTGACTTTAATGTGAGAAGTCTATAAATATGTAAATATGATTGTTGAGTGAAAGATCGCTTTAATAATGAGTGATGAATCCTGCTGTCCTGAATCTTTTGTCATACATTGTGAATTCAGGTGGTGTAGGCTGCCTCCACCATCAATTTTACATTTGTTTTAGCTTGAGCTTTAGTGAAAAGACTGCATTTCAAACTGCACTCCCACAGTGGCCCGCGGCAGGAAGCTCCACTTTTAGCCGCTGCGTTTGAGGGTCAGTCTTCACATGCTGTTGGATCTTCTCAGGAGTGGCCCTCAGGGGCCAGCATGAGTCACAGCCTGAAACTCAAGCAAACACAACAGCAACTGCCTCTCTAACTTACATGTGTATTTGATTATTGTGTTCATTCTGCAGTCAGAGCTCATGTGTTATGCTGAGGAAACTTGCCATTAAGGCAGGAGTGTAGAGCACTTTTACTTTGAGTTACTGTGTCTCAACCTCTGAGATCAAAGTAATGTGCCTTTAAGTGAGAATGGTACTGTATAGTGTGGAAATTAATAATATATGATATATAATAATGTATATATATGTACTATTGTTATTTATATAGTAATCAATATCTAGCAAGACCCTAGCAACCACCTGTAAAACTAACAGATCCACCTAGCAACACCTTAGCAACCACCTGTAACACTCTAGCAACTACCTGTATGACCATAGCAACCACCTAGCAACACACAAGCAACCACCTGCAGTTCATAGAAACAACTTAGCAACCACTTAGAAATCATATCAACCACCTGGGGGTGGCTTGGCTGCACAATCACTCTGTTTTCTTGAGAGAATACACTAGTATGGGTTAAATGTATGCTATAATCTACATACACCTCACTATATATATATATATATATATATATATATATATATATATATATATATATAATAAATTCAAAATGTCTTTATCATGAAAAGTGTCATGAACTACTCAGTTTGAGCAGATTAACAATCACAATTTACATATTTTGTATCATTCGACAGTCTTACATTAAACATGTTTTTTCCTATCTTTTCTGGGAGAAATACATCATATACAGGTACAGCCTGGTTCTAAAGGTGAACCCTATGTGTGTTCTTTCTCTTTCTCTCTCTCTAGGAACAGTTTGAGTTTGCTTTGACTGCAGTGGCAGAGGAGGTGAACGCTATACTCAAAGCACTGCCTCAATGAAGAAGCTTCTCTCTCTCTCTCTGTGCATATCTATCTCGCCCCTTTTTCCAATCATAGCTTCCTGTGAGTCAGTGACCTGTACTTTCTTATAAACTGACAGAAGTTTTCACAGAACTGTAGAAATGGAAATAGACATGAGAATACTTCCATAACCTGCTGTACTGCATACGACGCCTCATTTCAGATCTGTGTATGATTATGATTATGTATAACTTTAAAATGAGTATTTGGAGTGATGTTTAAACACATAGAGGTTGTATTTGATGATGCAGCTTGGATGGCAATATATATCATGTCCAATAGCTGTGCGTATTATATATAAATTTTTAAAGTACATGTAGCACGTGGAAACATTCAGCTGTAGTCCACAAAGTTTTAAAAAGTTTTTCATTTGCAGTACAGGTACTATTTGGGGTGCAATCTTAACCCATTTTTAGCTACAAGGTACAAGGTAAGGTTATATATACATAAATGACTTTAAATATGTCACATTACAAGTAATATGTGCTATTTCTGTAGGTTTCTTGACTTTTTGCTGTTATGTGGAACTTCAAGAACCTATAGGACCCAGATCATAGAAAACCCAATGTTTCTTGTACTTAAAACTAAAAGTAATTAATGATGCCCGAAACGTTTCAAATATTACTGTTCACCCAACAGTCAATATATTGATACTAATCTACAAAAAAACAATCTGTTTTGAACTCCTTGTTTTTGTGATGTCACAGAAAGGAATCAATTTACATATACCCGCCTTTTTCAGCTTATAGAAGTTTAGCTTTGCCCCTGTTTGCATTTGGACTTCTTTCTGCATGAAGCGCAATACAGAGTAGTCAATCAAAACAGATCGGTTACATATTTCAGATTTAAAGCCTGTGATAGAGGTGGGTCATGTAAACATGAATTATGACATTTTAGTACATAAATCCACAAATATCATAAGTGGACCTCAGGGGAAAAAATAAAATACTATCAAAACCTAGGACATGAGGTTCTAGATTTTTATAAAAGCTCCTCACGACTCAATATCATGAATCAGCTGTTACAGCTTTAGAACCTCAGCTTAAATGACCAAGTATGTGACTTTAAAACTTTGTGGACATATACCAGAATTTCTCCAACATATATTTCTATATTTCAGAAAATCTATCTGTATTTGTGTTTTAAGGTAGATTTGTTATTTTCTGTGCTGTTACACAGACTACTGCAATGATGTATACGTTGATATGAAGAGTTGGTGAGCAATATCAGTATGGTGATATGAAACTAGATTATATTAAAAGTAACATCTGTCTTGTGTTAGACTTCTAAACAGATATTATACAGGGGGTATTGTGATAATTCTGTGACCGAATATTATGCAGAAAACTTGACAATGATATTAAAGTGTTTGCCAAATTGTATATAATATTTTTGTGTGGATAGTATGAAAAACAATAATACCTAATAAACGAAATGATGAAATTGTGTTTTTTTTTCTGATGAGTCTCATCTCTGACGTGTTGCCTAAACTGACAAAATACAAATAGTAGACTTTACACTAGAGCTGCGTTAATGTTAGCAGTGGCAGAGCTACAGTCTTACGTTAAGGGAACAAACTTTGGGAGTGGGCCTATTCCCAAGGGTGAATGGGGTAATGGCTTGTAATGATGGGGAATGGGGGGACTTCCTTAAGTGCAAATTGGGGGTCCTCATGGTTGTGGGGAAGCTTTTTGAGGTAACGATTGGGGGACTTCCTTAGGTGAGGATTGTGGAGACTTTCTGAGGTGAGGATTGTGGAGACTTTCTGAGGTGAGGATTGGGGGGACTTCCTTATGTGAGGATTGTGAGGACTGCCCGAGGTATGGATTGTGGGGACATTCTGAGGTGAGGATTGTGGGGACTTTCTGAGGTGAGGATTGGGGGGACTTCCTTATGTGAGGATTGTGAGGACTGCCCGAGGTATGAATTGTGGGGACATTCTGAGGTGAGGATTGGGGGGACATTCTGAGGTGAGGATTGGGGGGACTTCCTTAGGTGAGGATTGTGAGGACTGCCCGAGGTGTGGATTGTGGGGACATTCTGAGGTGAGGATTGGGGGATTTCTTGAGGTAATAATTGTGGGGACTTCCTGACCTGATGATTGGGGATAGTTCCCAAGGTGAGAATTGAGGGAATTTTCTGAAGTAACAATAGGGAGCTTCCTTAAGTTGAGGATTGTGGGAACTTCCTGTGAAGAGATGATTGGGGGAATGTCTCAAGGTGATCATTTGCGGGACTTTGTGATGTGATATCTTCCGGAGGTGGGGATTCTGAGGGTTTCTCAGGTTGGGGATTAGAGATACTCCTGAGGGTAGGATTCATAGGGTGAAGTGGGGTGTGGTGGGTATTCTGGCAGTTTTACAGGGTGGGGATTTAAGGGTTTCCTGGGGAGGGAAATTTTGTTTTCAAAAGCTTCCTGAAATGTGGGTCGGAGGGTCTCTTGGGGGAAGAGATTTTAGTGGATTTCCAGAGACGAGGTAGAAGGGCTTAATTGAGTCAGGATTTAGGTGACTACTGATTTCAAGTGTTAGAATTGTTAGCCTCACATCTCCAATTCTAAACTTTAAATTTTCGTTGCTGTTATTTGTTTAATTTTGGTCATGTCTGTAGGCCGCCCTGAAGGTAAGGCCCACCTCTGGGCCCATGCTGACTGCCTCACTATTTTTGTATTATAGACATGAACATCTTTGAAAGCTTTGGGTTGATGTTTTGTTTTATTGGATGTTGAATCTCCTCCAGTTTCTATTACAGTATAAGTGCACTGATTCAGATATGAGTCACCAGTGAGACTGCAGTGAAATTCAACAGCTAAATTGCCATTTTGGAGCAGCACTAATGAAATGCATCTGTCCTTGCAAGACTGTATAGCTTGAAACCTGTGCTTTTCCAGAGAGGAGCTAGTCCTAACATGCCTTGGACATTGTGAGGTCCACAGTGACATCTGAAATCAGAACAATGTATCACCAAGGAACTGAAAAGAGCTGCTCTGATTTGCTGTATTAACCAAGCATGAAGGAAGAAGTCGGGTAAATTTGCAGTCATGGTGTATGTCTTACTTGAAATAAACTGCCTGGCCTAGGTTCACAGCCATGACTCTGTTTGTCCAGAAGATAATATCACCTAGAAATTAAGGCAGGAAAACTGCTGGCACCCCATGGACAGCCAGTGTAGCTCTGCGGTAAGACACTGAAGGATGTTCTATGATGAGGAAAAGAAACCTGTGGTGCTTCTAAAGACAAGAAAAGAAAAAAAACAAACATTGTAGATAAATACTGTGTATGTCCATTTCTAATAACAAAACAAAAATAATGACGTATCACATTTTATCAAAATAGTATATATCTCAAAATAATGAGTGTCTCAAAATAAATAAATCCCAAAATGTTGATTTATGTTTCCACAACAACGACTTAATATTTCCATTGACTTAAAATGGTGAAACAAAATCTCAAAATTATAACTCATTGTCTTAAATTAATGATGTAATATCATTTAAAATGAAATAATGACAAAATTATGTCTCAATATCAAGATATCACAATAATTTTCATAATCAAAGCTTAGAATCTCAAAATATTGATTTATTTTATCACAATAATTATTTAATATCTCAAATTTTATTTAAATGACTAAAAAGCTAAAACAAATAATTGCAATTCATGTCTAAATAATGAAATAAGTTCCCTAAAATCATGTCTCAAAAAGTAATAATGTCTCTAAATAATTACTTAGTTTGTCAAATGACTTAACAAAATAGTGACAAAATATTTTAAAATTCACTCAGTGCATCAAAATAATTGCCCCAAATTACTGATGTATTAATTCTATGTAATGATGCATGTAATCAAAATAATTCAAGACTCAGTATCTCAAAATGCTAAAATGTCTCAAAAAGTAATTACTTTTTTTTCATTTTTAATTTTTTTAACTAATTTTTTAATTTTGCCTTAAGATGTTGGAATAGTGGCTTCTTTTCTTTTTTCTTTTTTTCTGCATACTTAAATTATACATTATTTTTAATGTATTGTTGAAATATTTAAATGCTTGAGTTGTTTTCCATTTTCTTCTGAAAATTAAGGTATTAATAAAGACTTGTAGGCAACTTGTACTACTGCTCTGCCCAGTATTGGGGTTTAGACATATTATTGGTACTTTTCTATCCCTTTGATTGAATTTTTATAACATAAACAATGTTTTGAAGTGACTTTGTTGTAGTTACGGCTGTTAGTCTTTGTAGGTTGTACATGGTTACGGTCACCATACTCAGGTACAGTCAGAGTAAACAGCATGCAAATGACCTATTAGCAATGCCATTAGTGACGTAGCCTCCCTGCTATTTTGACATGCTCATTTACATAAAATTTGCATATGCAACACTAGATCTGCTTAACCTGCACCTCATCAGTATGCAGCTAATCTAAAAGTGCGGCAGACATGCTAATCGTCTTATGAATAACTATACGAGAGTCATAATTGTGCATGTTTAATTGGTTATCATCTGAAGGATACAAGTTTATTAGAAATAAAAAAATCTGGATGGTAATTACTTCCTGCAGAAGCTGGCATCTCACACGAGTTGGTGATATCCTGTCCTATCTGGTTTGGGAGGATTTCTCTTTTGAGCTATCAGTGGATCCAACTAATCAGTTCAGCCTCAGTGAGGACCAGTTTAACACAAACTGATTTTTTAATCAACTTAGTCTCACTATCACTCTCTCATATCTCATCTGGTGAGATTGTCTGTCCTCACGTGATGCTGATCTGCTCCACTGCCTACTCTTTCTCTCTTTTTTCTCTCTCTGGGTGGATGGAGATGATGTTGGACCTCCTACAGTGTGTTGAAGGATGTGGGCCTTTATATCAGACATCATGTCTATATGAATAAATTATTAAAGTGTATTAAACTGTTGTAGTGTAAACAGTGAGTCAGCTCAGAGTCAGACGTGTGTTGATGTGTTTTATGTAGAAATGATGTCTCAGCTCTGCAGATGATGAGCGGATGGTGTAAAACGCATGGGAAGAAAGTGAGCCTCCCGTTCACAGTTCTTTCACATGGCCAAGTCCAAAAATGTACGATTAGTGTGCTTGAGAGCTTGGCTCAATCAGAGCCACATAAAGAATCTCGCCGAGAAACCCAATTATCCCCCTGTATTATGCCCGGGTCCCCACTGACAATCGCTGGCCCCGTAGCCCAGGCCTTTAAGAGGAGAGCCCTCTCAATAGCACTTAAATCTCAGTCACAATCCAGCGCTCTGGCTCATAATCACCTCCCGGCTCCCCGAGCTCAGCCCGCGGCCGGCCCTGAGCTGCTCTCTGATAAAATGCGAGACAAAGACTAGTCTCACGCTGGAGAAAGTGGTTTGTTTTAACTCAGAAATCCTTGAAAATCCTCCATAAATACACGACCTTAGTTCCTCTAAAGCCCTTTAAAATACTACATACCTCACTAATGGCCTCGGCCAATGAGCATTAACGACTGACCATCGCTTCCATTTTCATTAACCGTCTGCCAGACCCAGTCATTTCATTATCAATTTCAGCAAGAATTACACTGGGGCCCCTCAGGGGTCCACAGTAGGTCCTCCATCTGAATTCTGATACATGAACTTTATCAAATAAATACAAAATATTGATGTTTTTCCCTTCAAATAATCAGAAAATGTCTTTTATAATCTGTTATAGCACACTTACAGTTTACTAGTGAGCACTAAAATTTGAGCTTTTAGACTTTTAGTCTCAGGCTCACAGCACCAAAGGGACTTTATGTTAATCCACACAAACATTCTGTTTTGAATCCACTTGGTATTGGCCCTATAATTTTTAGCATCAAAAATTGCAGTATCAGTACTGAAATTCTGTTATGTCCTCTATACCCACCCTTGACCATCTGTAATCATGCCAGTGATCCTGTGGGTCTCCACAAACTTCAGAAATGGAAATGATGGAGCTGAACTTAAAGAGAAGTGGGCTGAGTACATACCCCTGAGGAACACCAGTCTTGATCTTGTTTTCACCACTTTTCCACTAAAATAGTAGCACTCATGCTGGTTCTGGTTCTAAACCAGCGAACCTTTATGAATGGATCCAGGATTGAAAGCCCAATGATTCAGTCTCTGGATGTGGAAAGTTTAAGGAAGGTATTTGTTAAACCACATAGAGGAACATGTCTTAGTGGCTGAGGAAAACAGAGTGCCACTTCACATTAGTTAAGCTTTAGAAATACAACCACATACAATTTCTAAAAACTGTAATGAGTAGTGTGTAGCCAACACCTCTGTTTATTCAGTTCTGAGCTCAAAAGTCTTGACTAGAAATGTTTAGAGTGTGTTTTCACAATATATCAGACACCCAAACTGAGCTGAAAGTGGTGACACTGTCCTTTTACCAAAGAAGACTGAGCAGCAGCATTTGTGGAATTTCTTCAACAATAAACAGTGTTTTGATGGTATGAAAAAGACAGTAATGACATCAGCTTTACTTGTATAGATCATCAGGATGGGTCAGTAATTAAGATCAGGGCTCGTTGTTTTGTTGTTCTTGGTTGAATGGACTGAGATGTTGATCCACCTAAAATAGAAAGACATGCATATAAAACTCAGAAACAAGAAATCTCAAAATCTTAGAAACCTGTCAATGTTCCTGTTGGTTCTATAATGGTATTTAGTAGTCCAGTCATCATGAAATTTACACACAAGGTAAAGAGCAACAGGCATTATGTCAGAAATTAAACAGTTATTTAAAAAATCTGTTTTTACAAAGAACTCAACTGGTCTCAATTATAACCATTAAGACAAGCCCCACAGTCTTTATTTATTTGTAATGCATTTCTCATTTCTGTTCTCGTTTATAAGCGGTGTTTCTACTTTGACAGCATTGTATTTTTATCTTCTATTGTCTATTTCATCTCTTTATTTATTGTTCTCCTCAATCTCTCACCACCCGGCTGGCAGTCTGTATAGTCTCCAGGCCCAGAACACAAAGGTAGCTGCTTTATTCCCTGGAAGGAGCCACGGCGGGTACTGATAGTGTTTGGCTTGGGTGTCGTCCAGGAGAGCCATGTGGGAAGTGGTCCAGGTCTCCCTGAGGGGGCTGCCTGAAGCCAGCCTTGTGTTGGTCCCTCCGAGAGAGCAGCCGAGTCAGTAACGAGACAGGAACAGATTGCGGTAGGAGCGTCTCATGTCTGGCCAAGACCTCTGTGAGCTTTGATCTTCTTTAAAACACAAACAAGCTTTTAGAACATGGCGCTCGCAGGCGGGGGCGCTCACCAGGTTTTTCTTTTCTCGTCTTTATAGAGAGAGTCCAGGTGAATGCCCGGTATGTCAATAGTGCTGTGCTTACTGCACTCACTGCCAAATAATGCGCCTCGAAAAACTGCTACGCTAGCTAGCAGCTGAATGGAGCTGCATTACCTGTGACTGTTCCTCAGCAACTATGACTGTTCCTTACCAACAAAAAACATTTCCATAGTAAGAGTGACATTCCTTCTCATGATTGACTGTTCCCTAACAAGAGTGACTGTTCATTACAAAAAAAAACCCCTCTAACATACAGAGTGATTATTCCATAACATGACTGACTGTTCCATGGCAAGAGCGACTGTTCCATAGCAAGAGTGGATATTCAATAGCAAGAGTGACTGTTCATTAGAAAGAGTGACTGATCCTAACATACAGAGTGACTGTTCTTAGCAATAGTATGACTGTTCCATAGCAAAAGTGTCTATTCTGTAACAAGACTGACTCTTCCATACACAAAAGTGAATGTTCACTAGCAAGACTGGTTGTTTCATAGCAGAGTGACTGTTCCATAAAACGACTGACTGTTCATTACCAACATAGTGACTGTTCCATAGAAAGACTTACTGTTCCATAGCAAAATGAACTGTTCTATACCATAAAATTGACTATTCCATAATAAGATTCAGTGTTCCCTACCCAGATTGACTGTTCCATACCACAGAAGTGACTGTTCCTTACCAAGATTGACTGTTTCATGGCAAGACTGACTGTTCTGTACCAGAAAAGTGACTGTTCAATAGCAAGCGTGCCTGTTCTTTTTTTTTTAATTTATGGTTTCAATTTTACCTAAAGCAGAGGTGGGTAGTAACGAGTTACATTTACTCCGTTACATTTACTTGAGTAAGTTTTGAAAAAAATATACTTCTAGGAGTAGTTTTATATCACTATACTTTTTACTTTTACTCGAGTAGATTTGTAAAGAAGAAACTGTACTCTTACTCCGCTACATTAGGCTACAATGAGCTCGTTACTTTTCTTTTTACCTCTTATGTATTCTACGCGTCATTATTTTTATCCCCCTCACGTTTTATTTTAACAGAGTGACTGACTTCCAAAGGCTCTACCATGTGACTATGTTTCACCAATCACATGTAGTCGTGCAGTCTCGTCACGTGACCATACTCAATCTCAGCAGTGGGACGGGTTAGCTTTACAATTTACAGTCGTAGCAAACGGATGAAAAATGTCAGAATTAGCGGTCGGCAATGCAGACGAGGAGGAACACCATTGGCCTCATATTGAAAAACATGTTTACTTACAAAAAGCGCGAAACAGCAGCTACATTATGCAGGTATGGATCTACTCCACACCTTTCCTCACACCAAGAAGCTGTCACTCAAAGTCAACACAGGTCTTCCTGTAGCCTGTGAGAGACTTTCAGTCATGCAGGACTCCTGTTCTCTGCTAAACGGTCACAGCTTCACTGCAAGAGCCTTGAGAACCAACTACTGCTGAAGTATAATAGTATAATATAATATAGTATAATAGTGACATCACTGAGTGATTCTTTGGTGAAAGATTCTGCTTGTTTTGTCACACACACACACACACACACACACACACACACACACACACACACACACACACACACACACACACACACACCTACACACAGTTTATGAGAGTTTATGGGCTGCCTTGTTTTAGTTCTGCCTGCAGAGCCCAGTGAAAAATTTGTGTTCTTAATTATTTATTTATTTATTATTATATTAATTTATTTTTTATTGAAGTACTTGAATTTACCAGGATTATTTTAATTTAAGCTATTTTGTAATTAATTTATTAATTTACATTTATTTTATTGATTGGATGAACTCTGATTTGCCTAAAGATGTATTTTTGTCTGTCTGATTGAATGCTTGTGTTAACAAATAAATCAGACGGTACTCAACAGTTACTCAGTACTCAGTACTCAGTACTCAGTACTAGACCTAAAGTGCTATTTCAACTGCTTGGTAGAGGCATTAATTTTAACAAACGGTGGGTCTTAAAAAAGTAACTTGTGGGAGACACCAAAACACCACTAAAAAAGTGGTGCCACTGTCCTACCTCACCACTTTGGGTGAACCCAAAGTTTTGAACAGTAGGATGGTATGCAAATATCTATATGAGCCTTCATGCATGTGATGTCAAATGAATTTCTGAAAGGTTATGCTCAACCTGTTGGGCAAGTGGGGTGATTCCCATCTCAGGATCTCTCTCTCTCTCTTTTTCTATGTCACCAGACCGGGTTATTAACGAGGAAGATGAGAGGTGTGTGTGGATTAGGGGCAGGTAGTGAATTCACAAATGAAAAAAGAAAGAGAGTGACATTTCACACCCTTTCATTCCTGTCCCATCATACATTAGAGGACACTTCTGGCATTTTGCTCAACCTCCCCCCCCACACACACCACTCCCATCGTTTTCATCAGCAGCAGCGGCAGAGGTGACCTCCACGACCCCAATATTGCGAACTGTCACTCAGCGTAAGTGAGTTTATCAACACGCATCTAATCGAGCTGCTCCTCTCCAGGGGGACCTTAACCATTTGCATACTGAGATTGGCTCCAGCACAGGAGGGGGCGGGGCTCCCCGCTGCATAATTAGCGCTGATAAGGCGGGTGGCTAACAAGCGTGTCGCGGGATATTAGCAGACCGGACACATTCAGGCGTCCGCCGAGACGCTGGCCGCCTGCTGAGATCTGCTTTTCTTCTTTGATAAGTCACATAGCATCACTGAGTCAGAACTGAACCAGACTTTTACACAATGCTGTTCTGCTCTGGACCAACAGAAATTGTCCTAAAATTACATTTGATCAAAGTCTGTAAACCTACTGTTTGTATACAGACATTTTTCTCCTAACATAATGTGAATGAAACAGATTTGGTACTATAAACAATGTATTACAATAGTCACCCAGATCTAGACAAAATGGTCACTACTCAAATTACGCTTGGACAAATGTCATGAAGTGTGCTTTTACTGACATGAAAAGTTTACAATAAGACAATCAGCTGGTTTTAGGTTTTAGTCTCAGTTCTGTATGGTGAATAACAGGTGGTTTTAGGTTTTATTCTTACAGGGACTAACAGGTGGTTTTAAGTTTTATTCTGAGTTCAGTATAGTGACTAACGTGGTTTTAGGTTTTATTCTCAGTTCAGTATAGTGACTAACATCTGGTTTTAAGTTTTATTTTTAGTTCAGTATAGTGACTAACAGCTGGTTTTAAGTTGTATTCTTAGTTCAGTATAGTGACTAAAAGCTGGTTTTAGGTTTTATTCTCAGTTCAGTATAGTGACTGACATGTGGTTTTATGTTTTATTCTGAGTTCAGTATAGTGACTAACAGCTGGTTTTATGTTCTATTCTGAGTTCAGTATAGTGACTAACATGTGGTTTTAGGTTTTATTCTCAGTTCAGTATAGTGACTAACATGTGGTTTTAAGTTTTATTCTTAGTTCAGTATAGTGACTAACAGGTGGTTTTATGTTCTATTCTGAGTTCACTATAGTGACTAACATGTGGTTTTAGGTTTTATTCTCAGTTCAGTATAGTGACTAACAGGTGGTTTTATGTTCTATTCTGAGTTCGGCATAGTGACTAACATGTGGTTTTAGGTTTTATTCTCAGTTCAGTATAGTGACTAACAGGTGGTTTTATGTTCTATTCTGAGTTCAGTATAGTGACT
>BRDA01012859.1:16116-41642 GCA_036984385.1 Crenuchus spilurus | reverse complement strand
TAGATGACTATGTAATAACTATATTGCAACAATTATACATATGAGTCATTCCATGAGAATAGGTCAAATTGGACTTTGACGTTTTCAATTTTTTTACTAAAATGTATAATTTGTATGTATACCCCACAGCATTAAGGATATTTTCAACTATTAGAAAGTCATATTTTCTGTATGATAGCTCTCAACATTTTAGACAGAAGTCAACAAACATTAAATTACTTTTAAATGCATTTTTTAAAAATAATGTATGAAAATGTAGGTGTGACGAGGTTGAGACTAGGGTAACGGGGTTGAAGATGGTAACAGGGTTGAAGGGACAAATAGTGTTTAATATAGTAGGAGTTAGAGGAAGAGAGGTAGAAGCAGGTAGAGGAGGGGAGGCTGGAGGAGATGAAGGAGAAGAGGCTAGAGGAGGTAGAGAAGGAGAAGCGAGATGGAGATGAGGCTGAAAATTCACAGGTGAGGTTAAATAATGATGGATGTGTTAGTCATGAGATTCAGCATTGTGACAAATGTACTGTGATGATGATCTTAATAACAATACTTCACATGTGTGGCTTTAAATAAAATTATGACTGCAAATACAAAAAACATCAGCATTTAGGAGTGCTGCCTTGGAGCATAAATCAAACCTACTTTCTTGATATAGAAGGACAACAGATAAATTGCAGCTGAACTGATATGGACCATACCATTGTTTTTATTGAGGGACAATCATTTGTGTAACAGGGTTGAGGGGTTACTCAGGTACACACATAAATAATATGATTTTAATGAATAATTATCAATTAAAAAAAATATTGTCAACAAATGAGCACAGATAGATGTTTAGTTTGATATCAAAATGTATGGAATTTTTAATAGATGTATTTGGTAAATGCTAGGTATACTTTCATTGAAGGCCATGAGGGACATGACAAAATAGGTGGTGTCAACAAAAAAACAATATAATTTCTTATAAAAAAGATTCAATAAATAAATAACAAATTACACTGTATTAAAGGCGATATTTCAATGTATGAGTAAAGTTGTTAAAATATAGATTTTTTTTGTGACCCAGTAGATAAAATACACCTAAAAGTGAGAGGGACTCAAAATGTGCTATTTTTTTACCATTGCTATAGTCAGGGGTGTGGCACCAAATTCTGGGCCCTATGGACAAGCAGTGCCCAGGGCCCCTCGCCCCTATTATCAAATATTATTTCCTTTAATATTTAAAGGAAAATAAAATTCCAGACTCCTCAAGGGCCCTCACCCCACTTGGGGCCCTGGTAACTCAGTCCCACTTTTCCCCCCACTACCACGCCCTGGCTATAGTTTATTTATGCATATTATAATCTGTACATACCTGAACTATATCATACCATCTGTATCATAGTCATCTGTATATAATAGCCACAGTATTATAATCTTTACATACCCAAAACTGTTTCATACCATCTGTATCATAGTTTTATCTGTATATTAGAGCCATAGTGATATAATTTGTACATACCTGGATACACTTGTAAGATAATAATCTTTCATTCATAGTCATAGCTTATTTTGAACCTGTATATAATGTACCATAGCTATTAATCTATTACTAATGCCCTTCTGGTTAAATGCTATCTGCATTTAGTTGCTTTGTACTTGTGACATGTGCAATGTCAATACATTTGAATCTAATATTCATTCATCTAATTCTATTATAATATAATATTTTAATTATACTTTTAAAAAAAGTCATGACTTTTATCTCCATTTCTGCAGTCACTGTGCACGGAAGTGACGCAGCAGTCCCTGACGTGGCCGGAAAACCGCCATCTTGAGGAAGGAAACGCCTTGGAGTTGGAGGAGGAAACAAAGTAAAGTTTGTGAAAAGCTGAGTTTATTAACATTTAAACTGTAATGTTTTGTCTGTGTTTATGTGCTGTGGTTGTTTACATGTGTGTGAAATGAAGTACGTGTGGTTACAGCGGTTAGTCGGCAGGTAAACGGTGTTTATTCCCGGTGTGACCTGACAAAGAGCAGCATCAGCTAAGAACAGCCTGACATTAAAGTGTGTAACAATAACATGAATACAGTGTTTCTCTGCTTACAGAGGCTTTATTAACTTCATTCTCATCTGCTAATTTATAGTGTTTATATCAGACTTAACAGATCTACTCCTATAAATACAGTCGTATTATCTAAGTTATCTTTAGCATAAGGCCACTGTTTATCTCATTATATTGGCACAATTCAGTATATTCTGATATTTATAGTGTTTATATGACTGTTTTGATCATTAGCAGAGTTGCTATTATACATATAACCTTACTAAAGTTATTAATATTAACATGATAGATGTTTTATGTCATTACAGTGGGTTTATTCTGTATGTTGTTATTTTAGTGTGTGTATATAGTGTTTATATCACTGTTTTTGGTCAGGTAATGCTGAGAGAGGAGCTGTTCCCACCTGTTCACTCATTTACTGTTATTGTTATTTATTATTTTTGCTCTTGACAATTCATAATGTCATATACAGCTGTAGAAACATTTGAGAGCCAGGTTTTACTATTTATACTAAAATTAGCATTTCTGTTTTATTCTATAAACTACTGACATTTCCACCAAATCCACTCATTTAGAGCTTTTATTAACCGACATGGTCAAAATAAGCATTGTGATGCTTTACAGAGCAGCCATAAGTTCATACTGATGTTTAAACAGCACATGCAAAAACAGCACTACTTCAAATAAGCCAAATATTCCTAAATGTGATCAGTTTTTCTTGTTTTGAGAGAAAATTCTGACAATAAGGTGAGCAAAAGTTGCTTGGCTAGAATTCTTATAACTAGCGAATGAGTCTAACTCATGTGGTTTTTAAATTAAACTAAATGGTCAAAAATTAAATAAAATTGTGCTTTTTACAAGCAAAAATTGGTTTTCTTAAGAATTTTTTTTCTTAACTTAAAAAAAATAAGTTGAAGATGATCTGAAATATCTTATTAAGTAAAAAATATTATAAAATATTTTTCTTGCTTCAGATGGGTTTAAGCTGTGGTGGACATCATCTGTGTTGTGATTGTTAGCAGATTATTAGCAGCCCTAGCTAACTGTTCATACTGTTGATTAAATGAAGATGTTAGCATATTTCCAGTACCATCTATTAGACAAATATTACATTATATACTCTTTATTGCCATTCTGAATTCTTAACCGTCTGGAGTCGGCGGGATAAAACTGAAATTCTGCAAAAACACTTCTATAACTCCGTGAGATTTTATCCTACAAAACTAAACATACCCCGGAAACCTTAAAAGGTCTACTTTTCAAACATATATAGCTTGAATCAGAATATATGTTGAGATTCTTGTGAGAGGAGCTTAAATATACAGACATGCGTTTCTCAGTGTGAGTCAGAGCAGAGCACATTATTTCTGCCATTTGCTGTTCATTTGGTGACGACATAGTAATTCTGGACATACCAGTGGTGGAGTAACGGCCCAGGAATGTGAAAACAAAGGCACTCACCTGAACAAAGACTTCTCACACCTCACCTCACACTCATAAATATTCAATATAGAACCCAGTGAATGAGTGAAAAACAGTGTCACCTCACATTCAATTTGATTTAGAAATACAACCACATACAATGTCTAAAAACTGTAATGAGCAGTGTGTAGCCAACACCTCTGTTTATTCAGTTCTGAGCTCAAAAGTCTTGGCTAGAAATCTTTAGTGTGGTTTTTCACAATATATCAGCACATCTGAAAACAGGTAAAGTCTAAGTTTAGAGCAGATTTAATCAGAATATAGATGTATGACACTCTTGCTGTTCTGACACTGTTGTTGCTGAGTTTGTGCTGAACAAAAGCCTGTGTAACACTTTGGGGGAAATTAATTTTAGATGTGTGTAATTAGTAAAAAAGTGAAGCCATGTCAGACAACATCAGTGTGTCTGAAACCCCACAGTTAAAGGAAGCAGCAGTTTTCTATTTAATAAGCATTAATTAGATGAGGTGCTGTATCAAAGTAATGAAGCTGTGAATGTCAGGAGAACGCTGCCAATAAGCGCTTCAACAATAACAGCACTATTATCATCACTGCCATTAAAGCATCACTAAAACTTCAGCAACATAGCAGTGACTCGTTTTGCCATTATTAAGAGAAATAACTCAACTGTGCTGTGTTTATTCAGGTTGGGGGGATCAGTAAACAGGTAAAATGGGAAATATCTTCGCAAACCTCTTCAAGGCCTTCGGGAAGAAGGAGATGAGGATTCTGATGGTGGGACTCGACGCTGCTGGAAAGACGACCATCCTGTATAAACTGAAGCTCGGAGAAATTGTTACCACTATTCCAACCATCGGTGAGTTACTTGAAGCTCCTTTAACCTCTTATCCATTTATTCCTGTCCTGAACAATAAACACAAATAAAAGCTATAGACACTTCAGACAGCACCAGGGCTGGAAGAAGACTGAGATTCCTCATCACTAAAACTCTAGATCTCCTGATCCAAGATGGCTGACACAGCATTCGGCTACACAAGTTTTTGCTACTGTTTATAATTCACAGTAAGTCGTAGTGTGTCGTAAACAACATCCGCTAGTCTGTGACACCTTCATTTGGACTCGAAACACCTATATCTACAATTGGGCTAAGAGGACTATGTGACATTCACTAGCGGACTGATTTATTGACTGTTCTCTGTATTCTGTATTTCAGGTTTTAATGTAGAAACTGTTGAATACAAGAACATCAGCTTCACCGTGTGGGACGTGGGCGGTCAGGATAAGATTCGACCGTTGTGGCGTCACTATTTCCAGAACACACAAGGTAAGACAGCGTTCTCCTGCTGGAAGACATCAATATACCTGTGTCACAATTATATTTTGTGATCTTGAGTCTCATAAACACGATGTGGATTAATAACAAATAGTTTAGATGCAATGATTGATGGCTAATTTTGTGTTGTTTAAATCCATGACCACTAGATGGCAGTGTTGTAATCTAACTTCAGACTCTTCCTCTCCAACAGAAACAAGTAGTGTAAGGATGCACCGTTTTACTAACGGATTTAAAATATCACAATATATCACTTTACTTACAGTATATTATATGTATTATATCAACATGTTCTTACCAACACACAGTATTAGTGTGATTAGTAGACACCTACAAAGAATAATAAAGTAACATTTATTACCATAAATACTGTATATTACAGGGACAACATACTACTGTTTTCACAGAGGTCTACATGGGCTTCTTACTCATTGTTCAAATAAATAAATAAAAAATAAATAATAACATATACAAACATTTAGTTCAATAAGCTTGAAAAGGCTTTAAACTGTAATGTTATGCATCATCGTAAATATACAATACTAATATTAAAAATGTCCAAGCAGATACAATTTCACTGTAACTATCTGTAAACTATCCATGATGTCAGTTCCCAGTTAAACATTAAAATACTGATTTTGATTCTGTGCTTGTTTTACTGCTCATATGCATTGGTTTCAGTGAGTGATGGCATTATCATTAGGCTCTATGACAAATAGACAGGTAATCAGATTAGCATCTGCTGAGATGACTGTTCACACTGTTATTAGTAATAGATCAGATCTGATTTGTCTGTCAATCACAAGTCTGTCTGTTTGGGTTTCTGTGGTAACAGTGTAGAATCAGTAATTGCAGCCACGCTGGGGATGTGGCTTCAAGGTTGCCAGGTTCAGTGTTTTCCTGTAAAATTGTGGTATTTATATTAACGTCCTCGTGGATAAAAATTCAGAAGTGCTGAGTTCTCATAGTCATGCAGTAGAAAAATAGTAGTGTTGGAGAGGCTTTAGGAACACTTTCTAATATTCTAATATTAAAATAAAATATCGCTCAGGACTAAAATATGATTAAAGAGTAATAAAAAGCAACCATAACTTCCTCAAACATCTGTGATTAGACTCTTTAGACCCAAATATTCAGTACATCCTTTCTTTATATATTAAGTTTCAGAAGATGATGCTGTTTTAAAGCTTACAGTAAGTTTCTGGGTATTTTCTGTATATCAGGGTTCCCACGGGGTCTTAAAAAGTCTAAAATTAAAAATTTTAAATTTAAGGCCTTAAAAATGGCCAGATATCCATCCAAGGTCTTAAATTAAATTTTTTAAAGTCTTAAATTTGTACTTTTAATTCCAACAAAGCGTAGTCTAATCAGACGTTAGTTTTGCTAACTTCTGCTAACGTCGACTAACTACATTGGTTTTTTAAGCTAAAACAGCTAGTTACAGGGTTGCCAGGTCTCAATAACTCTCCAGGAAAATGCCTGACAGAAGGCCGCCATTCAAAAGCTGAAACTCACCCAAAATGTAAAATACAGGTGTAGAACTCTTAAATCTTCTTTTAATTGTACTTTGTCCTTCATTTCCTTTACTGTTCTATAGTTTAAGGATTTCATATTATTTATTTTATTGTTGAAGTTGTTGTTAGTAGTAGTATAGTGTTTGAAATTAATACACATTTATTATTAAAATCAGTATAAATTGTACATATTCTACTACTAATAGTAATAATAGTAGTAATAATAAATTATCATAATGGAAAACGGAAGATATCTACATATTTTTTGCATTTAAAGCATAGTATCCCCTTATCCTTCCTCTCTACTCTTATCTATATTTTCAGTCAATTATCTAATGTAACCCATCTGATGCTCTTCACCCTCAAGTATTCATCACTGCCTCTTTTTAGATCCTTATGGTTTTAACGCCTTAGTTATACATTCACAAGACAATTTACTAATTCTCCACTGTATTACAATCAATCAATCAAAATGTTTTTAAATCACTATTTACAATGGCCATTGTCACAAAGCAGCTTTACATGATTAACATCAGTTAAAACCCAATGCGAGCAAACCAAAGGCGACAGAGGCAAGGGAAAACCTATAGGGCAGCCATGGCCTAGTGGTTAAGGATCTGGTCTGGTGACCTGAAGGTCACGACTTAAGTGCACTTGAGCAAGGCACCTAACCCCCAATTGTAAGTCGCTTTGGATAAAAGCGTCTGCTAAATGCCTCAAATGTAAATAACATGTCTGTTGCCAATAGTGTTGCCAAGTCAATTTATTATAAGCGACGTTGGGCTCATTTTTTCTAAAGTCGCTTGCAAATCTCATGAGTCGCGAGTTGCGTTTTTTTTTTTTGGCTTGTTTTTGAACGTGAAATTGCTTATTTGGGCTTGTCTTTCTTTGAGTGAAACACTTATCTCCCAGCTCGCCACACATCAGTCAGTGCTGTAGACAATCTTGGAGAACTGGATCCACTTTGACGGAAAATGAGATCAAAAAACACCAAACAAAATGCACTTTTATTTTGATCAGAGCTTAAAAGATTTTAAGTTATTCAAAGAAGTTATTAAATAATTTAAGTTATTCAAAATGTTTATATTAAAAGTGTTTAGCATAAGTTTGGTGTTGTTTAGGTTAGGCAACTATAAGTCTGCACTCCACAAATCTGGCCTTTATGGAAGAGTGGCAAGAAGAAAACCATTGTTGGGGAAAAAAAAAAACATAAGAAGTGCTGTTTACAGTTTGCCAGAAGCCATGTAAGCTTGTAAACAGCACTTCTTATGTCTTTCTTTCAACAGTAGTTTTCTTCTTGCCACTCTTCCATAAAGCTTTACACTGGTGTTCTCTAACAAACCACTGAGGCCTTCACAGAACAGGTGTATTTATACTGAGACTACATTACACACAGCTGGACTCTATTAACTCATTAAGTGACTTCTGAAGGTAATTGATTGCACTGGATTTTGTTTAGAGGTATCAGAGTACAGGGGTTGAATACTTATTGACTTCACACTTTTAAGATTTTTATTTGATTAAATTTTTTAAAACCATGTATCATTTTCATTCCACTTCACAATTATGTGGTACATTGTGTTGGTCTATCATTTAATATCTCAATAAAATACATTTCAGCTTGTGGTTGTAAGGTGACAAAATGTGAAAAAGTTCAAGGGGTGTGAATACTTTCTGGACCCACTCTCTCTCTCTCTCTATATATATATATATATATATTTGGAGGATATTTAAGTTGTGATGCTGCAAGCCATGCTAGGTTCCTTTCCTTCTTATTTGGTATAAAGTACAAAGCAAAAAGTGCCGGACACGCACAGTGTTTGTGAAGCTGCTGGTGTTTGAAGCACATTTCTTTATTTACATTTTTATTGTTGTGACACCCAACAACGTGTCAAACCCGAGCTCAAATCTTATGCATGTAATCTGTATCAAAGCTAGTTTTATTTGTCTCACCACAAATTGTTCTGTGATCATCCACCACTGTTGTCTTCTGTGGGCGTTCAGGTCTTTTTGCATTGATGAGTTCACCAGTGCCTTCTTTCTTTCTCAGGATGTACCAAAATACAGATTTTAACACTCCTAATATTGTAGCAATTTCTCAGATGGGTTTTTTCTGTTTTTGCAGCTTATTGATGGCTGGTTTCACCTCTCTATATAGAATTAGAACGTTTTTGGCAATTTGTCATGTTGGTCTTAAATTTCACTGAGAATGGTCTTAAAAGGTCTTAATTAAGGTCTTAAATTTAACTCACTGAAACCTGCAAGAACCCTGTGTATGATTATTATAGCTGTAAATGAAATAGCTTAAATTATTCACTTTGTTTATTCAGTTGAGTATAAAGTCTGACTGTTATACTGATTCTGTTTTGATTTATTCCTGTTTGTGTTCAGGGCTGATCTTTGTGGTGGACAGTAATGATAGAGAGCGAGTAAACGAGGCGAGGGAGGAGCTGATGAGGATGTTGGCGGAGGACGAGCTGAGGGAAGCTGTGCTGCTGGTCTTTGCAAACAAACAGGTGCTCAGACTCTTCATCCCAACGTTTAGTTTAATGAATTAATCTAACAATTCTTAAGTTTGGATCAAGGATGTGTTCTGATTATTCACTCTTAATCTCTTGTGTTTCAGGATCTTCCGAATGCGATGAACGCTGCAGAAATCACAGATAAGCTGGGTCTGCACTCTCTCCGCCACAGAAACTGGTACATCCAGGCCACCTGCGCAACGTCCGGAGACGGCCTGTACGAGGGTCTGGACTGGCTCTCCAATCAGCTCAAAAACCAGAAATAATCACCAGCCTCACCTCACTAAGGCTGCTCCTCATTGTTCTGGGGTCGTTTCTCCTCCGCTTTACTCCTCTCATCTCACAGAAACATCATGTTGTTTGTTTTTTTTTAAGAAGAACGTGCCGGAAGCTGCTCTCCTGCTCATACCTGGTTACAGTAAAATAAGAGCACCTGGCTCTCATATTTAATGTAGATAGTTATGTTTTTGTTGTGAGGCAGCTTTTTGGAGCACTCTTATGCAATATATATATATATTATTATTATACTCAGCCTTTCCCTTTTCTTTCTTTTTTCTACTTTATTTAATCAATCGAGTCAGATGTAGGTGAACTGTAGGCTTGAATGGGAATTCCATTCTGAGTTTATAAAATTTCTGCGTAACTAAATGTGTAAGAAATCAAATTTGAGGGGTTTGTTGTGAAACAGGCCATACTAGAGAACTCTACAGTGGTTTTGATAGTAACCAGACGTCTGAAGCCTGTAAAAGCTACCTCACACGTGAAAAGGTTATGATTACACTGTCTGATGTCTGAGACATTGTTTTTTTGATAGCTTTCAGAAGATTTTGGACTTGAGCTGGCTGTATTTGTGTTGTAGACGTTCGGTTCCTATCGCCACCATTGTAAAGAATTCAGTCTTTCCCTACAATGCGCCGTTTCACATCGGAGCTCTCCGACTGGCTTTATTTACATCTCAGCTGTTATGCAGAAGCTTTGAAGACTTTTGGAATTCCTGTTTGAGAGATGGGGCAGGTGGTCACTTCCTGTAGCTTTTGTCTCCATCTCTAGCTCGCTGTCTGCACGTTCTGTTTAGTGTGTATCGCGAGTTAAATGTACTGTAAAAGAGGTTTCATTGGTCTCAAGCTATGTACAACAGGTCCAGAGAGCGTATACACACACACACACACACACACACACACACATGCACGCACTACCTACAACAATTAGGGGTTAGAACGAGAGAAACCAAAAAGGTTCTAAGTCAAAAACAGCATGGCCTAGCTTAACTCTTGTATACGTAAACAAATAAAGAGCCATTGTTTCTGTATGTAAATGTCGCTAAAAGAGCCACAGCTCTCTACGCTGCAGATTAAAGCGATACTTTAGCCTAAAACAATCATATTTGCACAGTTTTCCCTTCCGTACCCCAAATGTAATCAGCCAAGACTGCTTATCCCCAAAACATTGCTTCTTTACTTTAACACTGGAGCTACGAGGCTAATGTAGCTAATATCCAATGGAAGCATATGTACACCAATTAGCATGCAGCTAACTGCATGTCTTAAATGCCTCAAACTATTTAATAGTATTGAGTATTGGTTTCAGATACTGTGTGATCTACTGTTATCTCTAAACACAGACTAAAGTGAGGCTACTACTGTTTTTAGCGTTTGTATTAGCTAACTGGTTACTTTTGGGGAAGGAAGTGCATGTGTGAATTTGGTATGTTTGCAAACTGTCGCTTTAAAAGATGTTAGTTCGCTTTTCCAGCATGTGGGTTGGTGGGGTTAAGTGTTACTGTCTCAGGTTAAATCATGCTTTGCCTTTCTAATTACAACTAATCAGCGTTAAAATGCTCACCGGTCCAGGGCTGTTAGTTTTAGGTTCTGTGGAGAATCGTTTACGTTAAACAGGCCGTGCGATACGGGGGTTAAAATACTCATCGCGGTTACTTTGCGACGTTTTCTTTGTGCTCTCTTACGATATATGAAAAAAGGCATTTGTGAATCAGTTAATGTGACATTTCAAGACCAGCCTGAATTTTGTCGTCAGATGATGTGAAAGTGTTGATCTTTCTGAGATCCGCCCACAAACATGCTATCTTGTAACTCGAGCTAGGTGGAGCTCAGCGTAATTGGAGGTTCCCGAGACCAGGACAGCATGATTGGTCAGGAAGCCCACAGTGCGTGATAAATACCAAGCTATAAAGTAACAAAGGCAAATTTGTAGGCAGAGCTACAAGAGAGCAAATTAGTGGGTGGAGCTTGAATAGTGTATATACAGAGTGCACATCTGCATGCCGTAAGCCTTATCACTTGGGCGAGGTTTAGTATCGCGATATCAGTTAACAGACGAGATATAGTGCATCTCTCCTCCCGCCGGTGTTCTTCACTCAGTCTAGTCCAGGAACTCTGCACGGTACCAGTGTTTTCTCAGGAGTCAGAAGAACTGTAAATGAGACCGAAAGCCTTTGTTTGAAGTCTTTGTGAAGGTTTGTCTGAAACAGAAAGCACCACTAACATCAGCAGACTCGTCTGGTTTATGCTATCTTTAAAGGAATACTTCAGCATTCATCAACTTTAATAAGCCGATGGAGCCAACACGCTGATCTTCTGTTACTTTAAACTCAGAATTCACAAAACTGCTCCACAGCTTTCAATCTCAAAGCAACAAAACAGAATTTTCCCCATTAGAATGAAGTACCCCAGTAACATTCTAGCAACCACATAGTGACACCATGACTACCTTTGCTACCCTGGCAACGACCTGGGGTGCTATAGCAACCACCATGTTCTGAGTGTTCTGCTAAAACAGTACAATGAAAATAACTTGTAGCTCAACAAAACCTTCAGCAACAGCTGTTTTTAACCTTTTAATGTAAGTTTGTAAGCATTATTAGCTCGTCTATAACGTATGACTGATTAGCACACAAGTTAATAAGCATCTCCCTAAAACTGGTTTGTAATGGACGTTGGTGGGCTGTTATGCTGAAATGTTGATGCTGAACAGTGCTGGAGTTATTCCTTTAATATCCGAGCGGAATAATTTGTTGTTTATGTTTGAATAATCCTGACTTTGGCTGATAAAGTCTGAATGTGGCATGGTACAGCAATATTAACAGTGTATGAGCTTCAGATATTTTTTGAATCCAGTGGCGTTTGACTCTTGGTGCCTTTGCGGTTCTACAGAGGTTCTGTAGAGAATGAACATACTGTTCTGAGACTTTGCTGGTTTATGATGAATTGGGGGGAAAAAAAGGTCCACGCACATGGTGTTTGTTGTGAAGCAGTAAGAAAAAACCCGCAGCCGAATGAATCTGATTATTTTCTTTACTGTCTTTAATGAAACTGGTTTTATACACACTGATTGCCTGCATTGGGACGAAAGTATATAATATGAATCTCTCCTAGAAAAGTTTGTCTTATAGTGTGACTATTAACATGAATGTTCATTTTTTTAAAATGTAAAACTGATCTTGCCTTTCGTTTTGACAGAAAAGCACTGTAATTAAAGACATTAGTGTAACTCAGGACTTGGGACTTTCATTTCTCTGTTCCTCTCAGATGATACATTTTGGCCCAATATACCCTTGCTCCCTACCTTTAGGCTCCCTAGCCCAATTTGGCTACTTGGCACGGTAATCTACATTTCATGCACGTAAATTTAAAACCACCCATCTGATGTCACAAACCAACGTGTTCATATACCTTCCTATTAAGCATGCAACCGTTTAGCCCCGCCCCCTTCATGCTGAAGTTATAAGCAGTGTTGCAACTGGGACTGCTTTTTGAATGTGATGCAATACAAACACGGGGTAGCCAATCACAAGAGCTCATTTACATAGTTTAATTTTTGGAGATGCCCTACTATGAGAAATGTATATTTTATATTCATTCCATGTAAAGTCAAACATTTTAATCCTTTTTTATTGTTTTAATGTTGATGCCGTCTAAATGGTCATTTACTCCGGCCTAATTAAATATTCGAGTCATGTCAGATTCTGGATTTCTGATCAACATTAAAACAAAAGGTTTTGTAATATTATGTAGTTTTAATTTTTCACCATATTTTTATAATAACCTTTGGAGATGCAGATGTATGTATAGATACTGAAAAACAGCACCTTTTGAAAATAAAGACATTTATTTCACTGAGAACATATTAAAACACGGCCGGTTCTGTTTAGATCAGTACATATGGCGTGGACACCAGAATGAGCTTTATTATACACGGTTTACACGTCACCAGAACACTGAACAGGGCTTGAATCAAGCACAGTCACTGTGAAGACTGGGATGCAGTGTGATATAAATGTAAAAGCTACTGTTTTCTGAGAGACATCGGACAGTTGTGATCATTCTGTCTTGTTTAGCTTAGACATTAGTTCAAATCACTGACATCCCAAAACACACCTGTCTACAGACCTCAGTACTCTAATACAGCTGTTCTACCTGATAATCAGCCACATGAGCTCACCTGGAGCAAGAAAACACGAGTGCATTGCAGAACGATCTAGAGAAGGGGAAAAAAGATGCACTGCATCTGCAGAACTAACTTTAAAGGGACATTTCTGAATGATTCAGTCACTGAGATGTGAAGTAATTCACAGCGTTTTGATGTGAAACACTTAACATTACAGACAAAGGTACGTCACAATGTCGGTGATGGTAACCAGACCTCACAGTGATGGTAACCATCACACTGTATCTGATCAAACAGAGGCAGTGATGTGTATTAAATTGACTAAAAAAAAAGTGAAAACATTTGTGAGAGTGTAGCTGTTCTCCGATTGGCTGATGCAGCCCGTTCTTTATTGGTCATCTTCATTAGTCGTCCGAGTCCGTGTCGTGACGCCGCCGTTGTGTTGGAGACTGCCGCTTGCCACGTTGACCCCCATCTGAGGAAGTGTCCGTTTCATGCCGTCTCCGGGAACGGTCCCGCGACGAGAGGGCAGGGCTACGACAACGGGGGCGGTCCTGAGAACAAGGGGAGGGGCTCCAGCGGTTGACCCTTGAACCTTGAGCTGAATGGCTGTCATGGATGGAGGCTCCACTTTGGCTGCTGCGTGATGGATTAACGCCACGTCTACACACACACACACACACACACATTAATGTGCAGTATTTATTATATACATTTATTTAAAGGAACAGTTCAGCAAACACCATATTTACACTTTTAAATTAAATTAAACTGCCATTTCTCAGCCAAACCTCTCTGAAAGCTCATGCAGATGTTAGTGAAGGTGTAAAAAGACTAGTGGGTGTGGTTTAGGACAGCAGCAGGGCCAACAGAAGACTGATCATCACCAGGATCACCACTTCAGCCCTGTTTATATATACCAACTCCACTAACCAGCTCAAAGTAAGGTTTTTAAAAATAGCAGTATTAGTTTTAATCGTGGCCTCTACTACAGCATTATGCTTTAGTTCAGACTGGTTTATTTTAGAATAATGTAATAAAACCCGGCTGTGGTTTAGTCACATATTCTTCATAAACTCTACTGAACAAATGTGCTGAGCCTCACGTACACACAGCAACAATAAACCTTTAATATCAGCCCAACAGCACCACCTGCTGCAGGAAACGGCTTACTACCAGACTGGGTCAAATAAGATGGACTCAAATGAGACAATACATGAAGTAGAGAACAGTACTGTATATCATCTCTGTAAGAGCCAGTTTGTCATATATTCCTGTAGGTCATTTATATATAAAACTTAAGCTTGTTTATTTGTACTGTACTTTACTATATTAATGTGCTTATTTACACTCTCAGTGAGAAAGCACAGCTGAACAAGACACTAAAAACAGATACATTTACTGACTGATTTCACTAAGATTTATATTTTCAGTTTGAGCTTCTGTAATAATAATAATAATAAAAATAAAATAATAATAACAATAATAAAAAAATTTTAATAACAACAATAATATAATAATAATAATAATAATAATAAAATAATAATAATAATAATAATAATAATAACAATAATAAAATAATAATAAAATAATAATAACAATAATAATAATAATAAAATAATAATAATAAAAATAATAATAATAATAATAAAATAATAATAATAACAATAATAAAATAATAAAATAATAATAACAACAATAATAATAATAATAATAAAAATAATAATACGTTAAACTTCTACAGCACCTTTCTCAAACCCAAGAACGCTTGAGGCTTGAAGTTAATATATAAACTATTAAAGTCTCATGAATGTTTTCCTTTAAACTGACTTTAGTAAATCATCAGTAAATCGGCTGTTTTTATTCCTGTGAAATCGATATCAGTGATAAACTGATATCAGTCGATGCCTCCACTAATATCAGATAACATCAGGTTTCTCACCTCTTCCTGTCAGAGTCAAACTCGGAGTCATCTGAGGACGACCCTCTCCGCCTCTTCTTCTCCTTCTTCTTCTTCTTTTCCTTTTTACTCTTTTTCTCCTTTTTAGTCCTCTTGCGGCTCTCGCTCCTGTGCACACATTAGATTCAGAATATTTATTGACTGCTCTTTTTATTCTGGATCTTACAGGCTTTTGTTCTTCTGATTCACGTCATTCATCTCTCTCCACAAGTAGTTGTACTGTTGGTATTTTGTATACAACAGCGGCTGTTGTCACTATACATTTTGGCGCCACCTGGTGTTCAATGCAAGTGAAACTTTTAGCATCAGATTGAATTTCTATGGAGAACATTGCTGATCCAGTTTTCAGGAAAGAGAAACTAGCACAGGAGGAAAGAGGAAGAGACAAAGACTTAAATGAGGATCTAGAACTTAAACTGCAGCTTTAATGGAAACATCTGTACCTCACGTTCACACCAGCAGCACCTCAAAGCAACAAAGCAGTCAGATATTCAGGTTCAGTGAAAGTTACTGATTTTCAGTGACAGGACAGCGTGAACATTGCAGATGTGAAGTGGGTGGAGCAATGCTACAAAGTTTTTTTCAATCCTAAAGTTCTGCAGGACTCTCCCAATCACGTCCAATGCTCCCGACAATAAGGGGAAGTCAGCCACCTCCTCTTTTCCAACTGCTGCTGATACATCATCACCGTGCAGGGGGACGCCCAGCTCTGACACATCAGCTAACAGACACCTGAGACACTGCATGGTAGTGATGGGGAGAGGGCGCCGTCTATGTTCTGGACTCACTCTGAGGCTGTGGTGTTCAGATCCGATTGAGAATGTTTGAGAGAATATTTATTAATAAATCAGAACCTTGTTTCTTCCTGGTGCTTCTGCGAGTCCTCGGCTCTCTTCTCCACCACTTCCTCTCCTCCCACCGGCCTGTGATGCTGAAATTACATTTATTATTAGTTTACACTTACACCAACATCACTATATATATATATATATTCAGCTGTTTTTTGTTAGGAGAGACTGGTTAATATTTCATTAAAATTAAAATATGGAGTGTAGTAATACTGTATAAATAATGTAGGAATAAGTATTTCAGTCTGATTACAGCAGCTCCGCTAGTCTTTTTATAGTTTTAACTAGAGAGGTCTGGTGGTTCTGGTATATGTGGTGGATGTAAAAACACTCCTGTATTACAGGTTAAAACAACAGTATACTAAAATAAATAATACAGAATACAAAGTTAACCATTTTAAAGACAAAACATTGTGTTTATAATCCTAAATGAATGGACTTTCTGGATATAGAAAACTTTTTGGCTGTTGATTTTGATGAACTAGGAAAACTACTTACAAAAAATATATAATACATACACATACACTCCTGATCAAAATCTTAAGACCAGTTAAAAAACTGCCAGAAATTGCATTTTACACTATTAGATCTTATGAAGATTTTAAGTAGAGCTGCACGATGCTAAAAGAAGAAATCGTTTTAAGTTTTAAGAAGCCATTTTTTTAAAAACTGCATTTTCACTAAAACATGATTTTTTTCAGATGATCAAAAGTTTAAGGCCACAGCCTTTAAAAGCCAAAATCTGCACAAAAATGTGGATTCCATGTAATTTTCTGTCAAGTATTTGCACTGTCAAAGCCTCCTGATGGCAAAAGCAGAAAAGCTCACTGACTCTGAACGTGGTAGGATTGCTGAGCTGCATAAGCAAGACCTCTCACAACGTGCCATCACTGCTGAGGTTGGACAAAGAAAGACAGTCATTTTTTAAATGATCCTGAGGGTTATGCAACAAAAAGAGTGGAACCTTGACTTACGAGTCACCCAATTTACGAATTTTCAAACACACTTGATTCCCTCATTTTCTAAACATTTTGAAATGGAGGAAGAAACAAAGCTCTTTAAACAGGATTTTATTGAAATAAAAGTGAAGGTGAGGAAAGTGTGGTGGAAAAAAAGAAAAGTCACTGAAGAAGATCGTCTGATAATGAATATAAATACACTTCATAAACCAGTTTATTTATGTACATTCTCTTTTATTATACATTATTATTGTTTTTACACATTATTTGTTATTTATAAAATACATTTTTCTTATTTAAAAACACTAACAATTATAATGTGTGTAGTTTTTGAAGGGCTGGAACGAATTAATAGCATTTCAAATCATTTTTTGGGCCAATTTTATCCCTTCCCAATGTAGTAGTGGCCAGTTAGCCCATCCCATCCACTAGGAGACTCTCCCCATCACTTTACACTGTTCCTGACTCTAGGAGGGTGAAGACAAGCACAAGCCTCCTCCGCTGTGTGTGATACAGTCATCACCTCTTTACTAACTACCACTGATACACCGTCACTGGGGAGCTAACGTGCTCAGAGGAAAGCTCAGGACCCCAGCTCTGAATGGACCAATCAGGAGATGCCTGAGCCACCGGACATTACAATGTGAGAGTGATAGAGAGAGAGCGCCATCTACCTGCCCAGAGAGAGCACTGCCAAGCTGTTGATGGCAAACAGAATCACTGGGATTCAAACTCGCGATCCTCTGGTCATAGTGTCAGCGTCTTAGCCTGCTGAGCCACTCAGGGCCCATTTCAATTCATTTTAATGGAAGTGTAATTTAATATACAAGCAAACTGACTTACAACCTCCACCACAGAACAAATATATATGTAAGTGTGTAAGAAAATACTGATACTTACAGTAAACACCGGCAGGCCCATTTTCACTGCCTCCTTCTCCTGTTTGGACAGAACGACTCCTCTGGATCCAGCACTGTAACACAGTGGACAGTCAGGCATGTTCAGTCAGCCTGGACGCAGTGCCGTCCAATCTAAGCCTGTCAGCTAATCGACCGTTTCTGATGTAGATTTGATTTTGAGATGATTTCACTTTAAATCGTTCAGTAGTTTTACCTGGAGCTGCCCAGTCCAGAGATTCTGTCCACACTTCTGTCCTCCACGTCCCCGTCTCTCCTGCACACGTCCGCCAGGTCCTGAAGAGACGACCAACATTCAGCAAACGTCTCATAATGCAAAACATCATTAAGCTACAATACACATCTTCAGTAAGCTGCTTAGCTGGGTCACAGTGGAAATCTGGATCAATATTATATAATATCAGTGTTTGATAGTTAAAATACTAATAATTACATAATAAACATCATTATAGGTTCATTGTCTATATCAGTGACTGGACAAAGCATTGTTTTTAAAAAGTAAGGCAACCATAGATCATATTGACTATTTTATTTTCCCCCAGAAATGAGTGTTTAAAAAATTATTCTACTGCACAGCTTCTGAAGGGTGGGGTTTAGACACTCTATGGGCTGTTTTATGTAGACCTGGCAACCCTGGCTGCAGCAGCTCTTTCTAGCTGTTAGCGAGTTAGCTAACAGGAGTTCTGGACACAGTAGTCTTTGTGCTCAGACTCAAACTTTGAACTGTTATTCTCTTATTTTCACCGCAGTGCCAAGTCACTACCAATAATATACTAATAATAACTATTAAGTGTTATTATTTATAATAAAATAATAATACAATTAATATGAATGACTAATACAATATGAATAAATTATTAAATATTAATAAACTGTTAAAAGCATAAAACGATCAATTCTGTGTTTCATCTTGTTAGTCAACTTTACTCCAACTCAATACCACCAATTTTACATTTATGTTTTGGACCGTATGGTCAATAGACCTCATTTACATAAAATTACACCTCAAATATGAGTATAAATAAGCAGAAATTCTGAATTATTTTGACAACTGTTAAACTTAAGAGGCATGTAAATGGACGCCTTATGACAGACTGGTAGGTGGGCTGGACAGAATCGAAGTTGTAACGTCTGGTTCATTTCAACAAATGACTGTCAACTGTTGGAAGGGGGCAGGGCAACCAAATGAAGAGGTGAGCGGACTTCAACTCTGGTTTCTACTGAACATCACAGCTTTCCATAAATGGACCTTTACTGATTTATTCAGCAGCCTCAGATTTCTTCTACAGAAACAATAAAGGAGTAAATGAGACGGGTAACTTTCAAGCTTGCTATTTAAGTTATTAGGCTTAACAACACACCTGTTAACGATCGTTTAAAACGGTTCTCAACATTAACAGACTGAACTGGACTTAATAACAGGAGCGCATATAATTTTAGTAAATTATTCTGGTATCAGCTGCGCTGGGTATGTAAATTGGGCCATCCAGCTGCGGTGCTGATCCGACACCACTCTGGCCAAAAATCAGGACAAATGTCACTTGATTAAGGAGCTTAGTGTCGATTTATACACGTTTGCCGGCCGTGCTGAAGTAATATCCTAGACAACACCCACTTTTTTGTTGTTCTTTTTTTGGCGGCCGCAGTAATTTTTAGAAGTAGCCCAAAAAATTTTCACCCACGACTGGATTTTCAAACAAGCCCAATTTGGCGTAAAAAACGCAAACCTGGCAACTGTCTGTGATTGTCCTTTTTGGTGGAGCGACCGTCTTGATCAACAGTAGCTCCCCCTAGTGTTAAAACTAAGAAGTGCAATACACCCAAGCAAAAGTAGAAGTGCAGGCCATATTCTATTCTATTTATAAAATTTCTTGCGGGCCAATTAAAAATATGGCCGGCGGGCCGTAGTTTGGACACCCCTGCTCTAAACTCATGCATAAACACAGATTATTATTATTATTATTATTATTAAATGATGCAGTCCTATGAGAAACAGAGCCTACCTCTTTCGTAAGACCAGCTGGACGTCTCTGGACAGTTTTGTGGCCCCTAAAACATAAGAAAATAAAGAAAGACTGAAATAAACAGAAAGAGAAACTGTAAATTACACACTGTTCTGTATAAATGTCTCAGATAAGACCGAGAGGTCCTCAGAAAAAGCTCTCTGGTCGTGCTGTTACCCTGGTGTCCTGACTAAATGCAACATTTCTAATCATCTCCATCTTCATAAACTGGTAAGACTATGATCAGACAGCCCAAATCTGATTCCTGGTCTATCTAGATTGTATCCAGATCATTTATTTTATATATAAGCAGATCTGATTTGAGAAACTAATCTGACCTGTCTGCAGTCTTTGTGTCTCTGCACTAGGGCTGGGCGATATGGACCAAAAATAATATCTCGATATTTTTAGCTGAATATCGATATACGATATATATCACGATACTTTTTCTTCCCATAAGTTAATGAGGTCCCTTCTGAGTCAAAGCTACATGTCCCAAATGTCACACAGACACTTTTATTACCATTCAGCCATCGATGTACATGAGAAATTGCTCAAAATAAACTATTGGCATATAGTAAATAATAATGTTCCTCAAATAAAATAATGTTCTTTTCCTCCATAACAAGACTCACAGCTGTGGTATTAACATGTAAACAGAACACATACAGAGCAAAAGTAGCTAAAGGCTGACTAGTTCTTTAAAAAGTCCGTTTCCAGTGAAGTAAACATTATCAAAGTGCTTCCTCCTGTATGTGCTCCTGTACATCTAGTACTTTGTGCAAATAACAAAACAGGTAAACAGACTGAATGGAAATTAAATGTTCAGTCAATGGTTTTTATCAGTCTTGTTCCACAGATGAGATGGGGAAAATGTCTTTAGTGCCACTGTTTTAATAATGTCACCCCACTTCTCAGTTTTTCCTCATATAAAGCACATCACAGGTAAGAGTTTTGTAACGTGGTTTGTTCAGGGACTTGAGGCTGGTAAAGCTTCACGGTCTGGGCTGCAGCACGCAGTTTCACACACTCCACTTACTGCTCTTTATGACGTTGTTGTAAATGGTGGAAAAGATTAGTTTTAATGGCTAATAATTCAGCCATTGTTTTTCTTTTTACTTAACAACTCCTCTGTGATCACTTCTTTCCCGTCTCTCTGTCTCCATGCCGTCACTGCCTGCCTCACGTGTGAAGTGGTGAGGGAGGGGTGAGTTTTTGCGAGGGAGAGAGGAGGGGCGGGGTGAGTTTGTGCAGAGGCAAAATGGGGGATCTACAAGTGTTATTACGACGCAACATTAACTATATCGATATAAACGATATTGTCTCATCTTATATCTCGTATAAAAATATATATCGATATTTCCTAAAAACTCGATATATCGCCTAGTCCTACTCCGCCACCTCTTGGTCTAATAGCTAACGTGTGCTGAGAGTTCTGCTATGGATCGGCTGACCCAGTAAGTATGTAGAGAAATAAAGAATCTCACTCACAGAGCGGCCATCATGGCCTCGTGTTCGGCCTCTCGCACGGCCGCCATCTCCTTCTCTCTCGACATGGCGGCACCTTTCTTATCTTTAGCGTACCACGTCAGATCTCGTCCTTTCTGCCACCGTCCAACAGGAGCCATGAGGGAATTCCCTAAAACACCATCAACATAATTACATTAAAATCAACATTAAATCTCATTCAGCCATGACAAATTTACAGTCCAAATCTTATTTCTTTACCTTATGCACACTAGAACTCAATAGTCACCTAAATAACCCAGTCTACTCTGTAGAAGTGTTGTGTATTGACAAGAACCTGGTGATATGAACACATTATGAAACAGATGGTCACAGATGACAGGAGTTATGATATAATTCAATATATTGTGATTTTTAAAATATAATTTTAAGAAAGCAGGGTTTTAATGTTAATGTTAGCGGTGCATCCTTACACTACCTGAGTCTGTTGGAGTGGAAGACTCCAATGGCTGAAGACAATGCTGCCATCTAGTGGTCAGGGGTTTTAACACAACACAAAATGAACCACCAATCTCACATTTAAGGCATTTTAGCAGACGCTTTTATTCAAAGCGACTTACAATTTTGGGGTTAGGTGCCTTGCTCAAGGGTACTTCATTTGTGACCTGCCCGGGGATCGAACCGGCAACCTTCAGGTCACCAGACCAGATCCTTAACCACTAGGCCATGGCTGCCCATCTTTATATGTAAATTATTCATTAGCAATACATACCGTGTTTTTATTCATTAGTATCACAAAATATTATATTGTGATGCTCAAGTGGATCAACAACATCTCACAGCTCTAAAGAATCATCAACAGAATTTCTCTGCAGCAGCTCGAAGCTCATCCAGATGTTAATGAAGGTCTCACAGACCACAGATGATTGGATTTAGGACACAGTATGACAAAAACTTGTGTAGCTGAATGTTGCGTTAGCCATCTTGGAGCAGGATGTGCTGATCTAGAGTCAGTTTCAGTGATGATTTAGTCTCCTAGTAGCCCTGCTGCTGTCTGAAATGTCTGCCTGTAATGGTGAGCTTTTATTTATCTTTATAGCTCGCAGTCAGTCATACTGACCACATCATCTAGTCTACCGCACTTTCATTAACACCTGGATAAAGTCTAAGAACAGTACTGGTGGTGTATTTTTACAAAAAAATTATAGTTACTTTAGACATTAAATCATTATTTTGAGATATTAAGTAATTAGTTTGAGATATCATGTCATTACTGTGACATACCATGGTAATATATTGAGATATGAAGTCAATATTTTTTTATATTAAATCATTACTTTGAGATACAAATCACTATTAATAGAAAGTGGATATTTTGAGATAGTTATTATTTTGAGATATTAAGTCAATATTTTGAAATATTAAGTAATTAGTTTGAAATATCATGTCATTACTGTGACATACCATGGTAATATATTGAGATATCAAGTCAATATTTTGAGATATTAAGTCAATATTTTTTTATATTAAATCATTACTTTGAGATACAAATCAATATTAATAGAAAGTGGATATTTTGAGATAGTTGTTATTTTTAGATACTAATTCACTACTTTGAGATATTAAGTCACTACTTTGATATTTTAAGCAATTATTTTGATATTCTAAGTGGATAATTTGAGATAAAGTCATAATTTTGAGATAGTTATTATTTTGAGATATTAATTCATTACTGAGATATTAAGTCTTTATTTTGAGACACAAAGTGGATATTTTAAAATAAAGTTATTAGTTTGAGATTTTAAGTCATTATTTCGAGACACTAAGTGAATATTATGAGATAGTTATTATTTTGAGATATTAAGTCAATATTTTTTATATTAAATCATTACTTTGAGATACAAATCAATATTAATAGAAAGTGGATATTTTGAGATAGTTATTATTTTTAGATATTAATTCACTACTTTTTGATATTAAGTCATTACTTTGAGATTTTAAGCAATTACTTTGATATTCGAAGTGGATAATTTGAGATAAAGTCATAATTTTGAGACACTAAGTGGATATTTGAGAGAGTTATTATTTTCAGATATTAATTCATTACTGAGATATTAAGTCTTTATTTTGAGACACAAAGTGAATATTTTAAAATAAAGTTATTAGTTTGAGATTGTAGGTCATTATTTCGAGACACTAAGTGAATATTTTTTAGATAAAGCTATTATTTTTACATATTAATTCACTACTTTGAGATTTTAAGCAATTATTTTGAGACTCTAAGTGGATATTATGAGATAGTTATTATTTTGAGATATCAAGTGATAACGAGAGAATATATGAAAACACAGAGTAATTACATTAATAATTTTAATACTGATTGTGTTTTATGTGGAGAAATGAGCCTCGGGCTGTAGTAAATGCATTAATAGTGAGTATGTGAGTAATGTGTATAGAAGGTGGTTTGAGGGGTAAAGGAGGGTGTTTGTTTTGGGTGATCTAATTTTAGAAGATAAAAGTCCAGCACAGTGACACAGGTCAGAGCTGGTGTTCAGGTCAGACTACAGACTGAGCTCAGAGCAAACAGGACCAGGATTCGAGCTGTGATGAGACAAGGGTGTAAAGAAACAGGTAAGACAGTCTGAGCTGATCTGAGAAGTTAAACGCGTGTTACTGACACGGTGTAGAAAACTGAACCACATGAGCTAAACTACGACATCCGGGACTTTTAACACTGTACCCAGGACTTAGCATAGCATGCTTACTGATAATAGATTTAAATAAAGAGAGACTGCTTGTTTTAGAAACTCGTTATTGTGATAAAAGTGTCTGTTCTGCGTGTATTTGGAGTTTAATAACGTGCTTGAAACGCAGATAAGAGCTCTGAGCTGAGCTCGGTTAACCGTTAGCCTGTTAGCTTTCTTGCTTACCCAGGTAGTTTTCTCTGTGTTTATCGGCTTTAACATCGTCCCAGTTAAACTGGTCCTGTCCTCCCCTCACTCCCCCTGACCTGGACGAGCCGAACATGGTTGTCTTGATGAGTTTATGTCGTTTTCTGTTTTACTGGAGCTTCATCTGTCTCGATCTGAGCTGTATTTCACTTGTGTGCCGATAGCAGGAGCTGCAGGGCGCGCTACATCCGGGTACTGCGAGGGAGCAAGTGCGCACTACAGAGACGTTCAGCAGCCACGCGAACGTTTCTCATTATTATTATTATTATTATTATTAGAACAACAAATATGTAAACATGGCTTGAAATGTGTCACTTTATATGTACTAAATATAAAATATGACACTTTACGTTTTTGTGTTAAATTATGATCACAGATAAACTTTGTGACATGAAACTTTAGATTAGGTGAAGATTGCCCTGCTGCTCTTCTTTTATTGGACAGGTTTGACTTTGGGTTACCTGACTAATCTCAGAAGTCTGGCTTTGTTGAATAGTGAGTTATTGACCATACTGGAAGGTTCTTAGGCTGGAAACAGAACCTTGGTGCACTAGTTACGCGCCCTCGTTAGATAGTGAGTGCGCGTGTTGGAGCGCACCCGACTCTCTCGCGGCGGCCTGTATATCCCGTCAGGCTTTGCTGTTTGTTTGTTTGTTTGTCTGTTTGTGCGAAGAATCTCGCGTGACTTTCGCGTTGAGGGTCACGTGGATGTGTTTATACGCGTGCCGGCGTGTTTCCGGCTCGGTGACGTCACTGACGGAGGTAATGGCGCTGGTGGAGGAGCGAAGCGGTGCAGAGTGAAGAGAGAGGGACGGAGTGATAGAGAGAAAGAGGAGAGAAGAGAGGAGAAGATCTGAGCCCGCGTGAGCCTCATGTTTACGAGACTTCTGTGCAGAACTTTATCAGGTCAGAGCATAAACACAACACGCTGAGTCTGAGCTCCATCACTGACCTGTCTGTCTGTCTCTATCACTGAACTGTATATCTCTCTATCTCTGTCTGTCTGTATCACTGATCCCTCTGTCTGTCTGTCTCTCTCTCTCTCTTTGTCTCTCTCTCTCTCTCTGTGTGTGTCTCTCTCTCTGTGTGTGTCTCTCTCTCTGTCTCTCTCTCTCTCTCTCTCTCTCTCTCTCTCTCTCTCTCTCTCTCTCTGCATGTCTGTATCA
>BRDA01012859.1:793-13293 GCA_036984385.1 Crenuchus spilurus | reverse complement strand
CTATTATTATTATTATTATTATTATTATTATTATTATTATTATTATACATTTATCACTATTATTATTATTATTATTATTTTTACACATTTATCACATTATTATTATTATTATTACACTTATTGCATTATTATTATTATACATCTATCGTATTATTATTATTATTATTATTATTATTATTATTATTACACATTTATCACATTTTATTATTATTATTATTATTATTATTATTACACATTTATCACATTTATTCTTATTCTTCTTCTTCTTATTATTATTATTATTATTATACATTTATCACATTATTATTATTATTATTATTATTATACATTTATCACATTATTATTATTATTATTATTATACATTTATCACATTTTATTATTATTATTATTATTATTATTATTATTATTATACATTTATCACTATTATTATTATTATTATTATTATTTTTACACATTTATCACATTATTATTATTATTATTTTTACACTTATCGCATTATTATTATTATTATTATTATTATACATTTATCTTATTATTATTATTATTACACATTTATCACATTTATTATTATTATTACACATTTATCACATTTATTATTATTATTATTATTATTATTATTATTATTATTATACATTTATCACTAATTATTATTATTATTATTATTATTACACTTATTGCATTATTATTATTATTATTATTATTATACATTTATCTTATTATTATTATTATTATTATTATTTATATACACTCATTCTAGTAATGTAGTACTGCATTGTTGTAACATGTTAATAAATACCGGTAATGATTATATGGCATTATTATGTTCTAATAACTGATTGTTTACAGATTATCATTATGTGAGCAGAGAGGTGATGCAGGCGGGAATCAATAATGGAGAATTTATTGAAAATGCGGAGTTCTCAGGGAACATGTACGGAACAAGGTACTCCGACGTCTTACAGAGTTGATCATTTAGATGTGATTTATATGTTCATTAAGAAGTTAAACAGGGTTTTAATCAGAGTGTCCAGTTTCAATAATGTGGACTGAACTCTCACAGTCCTCTCCTTTCAGTTGTGCAACACTTCTGTTTATAAGCAGACTAGAGCTGCCACAAATGATTATTTTTATAGTCGACTGATCACCGACTATTTTTACGATTAGTCGACTAATCAGATCATATGTTAATTGAATATAAAACATACAGCTTATCGCACTAGAATGCAGCTGCTATTATATAACTGTCATTAGATTTCAGCTATATGCTAACTAAAAATAAAAACAATTAAGATCATAGTTCATTAAACCTTTAATGAAATATGCAGCTTGTTGCAACAAACAATTATTTAACTTTTTAGCATAAAGTGTAAACGTAGCACTGAAACGTAACGTTAGAAAACATTAGCATTGCTATTCAAACACATGACTGTTATAACGTTACAGAAAACACATGAATGTGTGCTAAGGCTAATTAATCAAATCGTCATCACTAATGTTAACTTTTACAGTTATAAATATGAGTAAGCAGCAAGTTAACTCTCTGTTTACGCTAATTTTAGCAGCTAACTAGCATTTAAGCTTAGCAAGATAACAGCCCCTTTTCATCATTGTCACAATCAGCCACAACAGCTTCCTTTTCAGGTGCTCGTGCATCACATTTGTGGTGCCGTGGAAGGCAAGTTCTGCCTCATAGATATTGTATTGCACACGTTTCTCTTTCATTTTCTTAAAACGATCCCACTCTTTTGAGCTCCATTGTTCTAACACCTGTTAGCCATGATGAGCCTGTCTGTATAACGTCCTGTGACGTCATCCACGGCCTACCCCGGTTACCACTACTGGGCATGTGCGTCAAGGACAGAAAGGCAGACGCAGCAGTTTGGAGAGAAAAAGAAAGTAAAAAAAACACAAACAAACGACGCATCGACTATTAAATTAGTCATTAATATTAAATTATCTATTTAATGTTATTTTATCTATCTATCCATCTATAGATCTATATTATCTATTAATCTATTTTAATAGTCAACATAATCATGACTAGTCGACTAATCATGGCAGCCCTAAAGCAGAGAAAGATGTCAGATGATTAAAATTATTAGTTATTAATGATTAATAAAGTGTATTAGGTTTCAGGAGGATGGAGGTTTCCGAAAAATGTTTTGAGTTTCTGTGGACTGACAAATCGCACAATATACCACATTAAGAATGTTTATCAGGGCAGTGTTTTGGTCACTTTAACATCACCTATATGACCTGATCATGTTTTTACACTTTAACATCCGGCGAAGAAAGTCTCAGATAATCTCATGTGAAATTCTCAAAAGCGCTGTTGTGTGTTTGTCTTCAACAGTAAAGCTGCAGTCCAGCATGTCCAGGCCAAAAATCTGATCTGTATATTAGACATCGAGATGCAGGGCGTGAAGAACATCAAGAGAACCGACCTCAATCCAATTTACATCTCCATCCAACCTCCCTCAATGGATGAACTGGTACATAATTCACGTCTTTCACATGTGAACATAAAACTAATCCTGTCTGGACTTTGTTGATTAACCCCCACTGGATTCTGAGAGTATTTCAGACACTCTGATGTAGTCTGACATGCCTGACTTTTTTACCTGACTAATTACACACATCTAAAATTTATTTTTTCCAAAGTGTTACATACACAGTCTTCCGTTCAGCACAAACTCAGCAACAACAGTGTCAGAACAGTAAGAGTGTCATAAATCTATATTTTCATTAAATCTGCTCTAAACTTAGACTTTACAAAAATCTGTTTTCAGATGTGCTGATATATTTTGAAAACACTCTAAACATTTCTAGTCAAGACTTGTGAGCTCAGAACTGAATAAACAGAGATGTTGGCTACACAATGCGCATTACAGTTTTTAGAAATTGTATGTGGTTTTATTTCTAAAGCTTAACTAATGTGAGGTGACACTCCGTTTTCACTCAGCCACTAACCCTACATTAAATGTTCATGATATAGAGATGAGACATTCCACTGAGAGGTATTTTGTGCACATCCACATCTCCATAGTGATTCCAACCAATGGAATGTCTGGAATTACGATGTTATCACATGAATGACCAATCATGTCATTTGGCAGGAAAAAAATGCACAGCTGTCTGACTTGCACTAAAAACATGTCTCTGCTTATTTAAGCTCCTCTCACAAGAATCTAAAGTATATTTCAATTCAATCTTTGTCTGAAAAGTAGACCCTTTTAAGGTTTCCGGGGTATGTTTAGTTTTGTTTCAAGGAAAAGATTTGAGCAGAATTAAAGAAAAGTGTTTTTTTGCTGAATTTCATTAATATGTTTCTCTTCCCTGTTGTTTAGGAAAAAAGATTAAGGGACAGAAAAACGGAGTCGGAGGACAGTCTACAAAAGCGTTTACATGCAGCCAGTGTTGATCTGGAGATCAGTAAGTGTTCATGCTCTCTTAAATTCTGCGTTTCTACTGAATTAGTCTCATAATGTGGCCTGAGTTTAGTTTTAGTGATTTTCCAGGACTGAACCAATTGTAATGTTTTGATTCTGTGTTCAGGTAAAGAACCTGGTCTGTTTGATGTCGTCATCATTAATGATAATCTGGGTGAAGCGTACATTAAGCTTAAAGATGCTCTAATTGAGGTAAGCTTGTCACCTCAGCTTATGTCTGTTCTTTAAAGGGGAACACCAGCCTCCTATAAGGTTCTCCTAGATTCTGGGTTAACTGGTGCTGGTGAGTTACAGAGAGACAGCTGTCTGATCAGGAGAGCTTCAGTAAACCACACGTCAGCAGCTCAGAGATTCTGTAACATCTCCTCATCATAATTAGGCTCCTCCCAAATATCACGGGCCATGACATCAGTGTTTTCCTGTGAAATGGACCATTTGCTGAGAAATCCAGTGTGTACTTTAAATGCACTGTACACAGTTCAGGAGAATGACTGTTTGTTGCAAAACATTGTTCCTACCTTCAGTGCTCCTTCAGAAGCTCCACCTCCAACAGCAGAACAAACACACCCCTCCATGCTGTGCTCCTTCAGAAGCTCTGCCTGCAACAGGAAAACAAACACACCCCTCCCTTCAGTGCTCGTTCAAAAGCTCCGCCCTTGCTCGAAACCGAACACACCCTTCCTTGTGTGCTCCTTCAGCAGAATATGAGAATAAACAGCAGAATAAACACACCCCTCCCTTCAGTGTTTCTTTGTTTCTCATTTACAGAGTCAGGGCTGAGTATAAAAACGAGCAAGTGAACCATGAGGAAACATTTACTGAAATATACAAACGGTGTTCTGCGTTGAAATTGTGTACCGTGCCTTTAATTACAGGTTCCGAAAATATTGTGTAGACGTTATTTGACATTTTAGCTTTAAGGAGTTCCATGATGAACGTAGTTATGAACTGGGTTTTGGGAGGTTTGAATGAATGAGGTCATTACTGGGGGCAGGGCGGGGCTATCGCAGGAGGCCCCCGCCCTGCCCCTAGTAGTACAGCCCAACATGTACAGTATTTGTACAGAACTATTGGGACCCTGTCTCATTCACTGGGCATTAAAAACGATCACCACCCCAACCTCTTCCACTAGCTCATCCCAAAAGTACTGGATGGAGCACAGAAAACACTTATATTGCTCCACAGCTAAATACTGTGCCCTCTAGCCCAGCTCGCATGGTTCCAATAGGTCAATAAGTATCAATAGGCCAATGAGGCGTGTCCACAAACTTTTGGACAGGATTCAGAATCCTAATAGATCTGTCGTTCTGATCCGTCTCCTCCAAACAGGAAATCCAGAAGGTCAAAGACTCCGCCAAGGCCTAGACTCGGCACAGCCGTACGGATCCAGGCACTCTGAATCGGGACGCTCCAGCTTTTCCAGAACATTCCTCTTCTCACGCAGCTATGACTGGACTACAGATACAGCAATCACGTCACAGCGCTGATCAGACAGGTACCTCAGAGCTTCAGATGCAGACAGCATCTCCCAGCCTTCTACACTCCTTCATGACCTGCTGCTCTCCTCCGCAGCGGGCTGATGTTTTATGTTCCACAATAAATAGACGCTTTAGGTGACCCTGGTGACCACTGAGACCACGTTTGCTGTTTTTATTTATGAAGATCTGCATCTCCTGCATTTGTCTATTTTGTTGTTGTTTTTATCGTAATGGAGGGAGTTTTGGGCTCCTCTTGTGTCGTTTAATTCAGCCAGAACAAACTGCAGATCCACAAGTTACACACCAGCATTTAATACGTTACTGCCTCTTTAATACTAATACATTAAAGGATTGGTTCACCCAAAAATCAGATTTTTCTAAATTCACCTCCCTTTTAGTCAATCATTCAAAACATCCAAAGTCAAAATGCTAACATGCTAAAAAATCAAGGTACCTAAATCAGCCTAGTCGTTTCTGTAAACCGAAATCACCAAAACGTCTCTGAATTATCTCAAAATTATATAAAAAATAAAACTAATTATGACTGCTGGCCATCTGTAGAGGTGGTTTTACTGATTTATTTTCCTTTATTCAGCCTACAAGAGTGTTGCCTCACACGTTTCACGCTGACGTGTGACAGCTTTTTAAATCAGCCAATCAGAAAATAGCTCATTTGCATATATATCTGTCTTAAAGGTACAATAACAAAAAAGCCTGTTTTAATTTTTAAGGTAAGAAACATTTAAATCGTCATTTTAAAAGGAGTTTTGCTTCTTTAGTTTAGAAATGAAGCTGTGAGGCTAACACGTCTGATGACAAACACTAGAATCCAATAGTCACCTAAATTAGCCATGAAACCTTAAGCTCATCCAGCCTGTTTTGAAGGCACTGTTTTTGTGATGTCATAAGAACGGACATGTTTACACGTGTGTATATGTGTGTGTGTGTGTATGTATGTATGTGTGTGTGTGTGTATATATATATATATATATATATTAAACCAACCAAGCTCCAACCAACCAAGAGTATGTAAGCTAATGTTGGCCTCTCAGCTCCAGGTCTTAACTAAAGAGGCAAAATATGAACACACACACTATTGAACACAAGGGGACAGTGAGCACACGATCCACAGTCCCTGGGGAGCAGTTGGGAGTTAGGTGCCATGCTCAGGGGCACATCAGTCATGTCCGATCAGTGGATCAAACCGAAAAAATATGTAAATCTGCCTTTTGAGTGGACCGTCCCTTTAACTCGATATGAATATTTAGACTTTCTGTCCGGCCTGACGTCTGTCTGAAATAGTCCTGGCTTGTTTTGTTTACGAGCAGTGCGCAGTCGTCGCTGGTCTGATAAGAGCATGTGTCTCCGAAACGTTTACAGCAGAAAGCAAAAACGCTGTTCAGTCCTCACACACGTTAACGTAAACACACTTTATTCAGTTATTCAGGAGTGTTTCTATCAGCCCAGTTACCACAGAAACTTCCCAGAATTGAGGCCGTGTGTTTTTCAGCCTGTGAGCCCCCCAGTGGACAGTGGCAGTACTGCACAGTCCTCCCACACAGGCAGGCATAAATAAAAGTGTTTATAAATATCATAAGTATTGATCAACATGAACTACAATTACATTTTCGGACAGTTTGAGAGCTTTTATTAGTGAATTTATTTAAAATATCTATGGTTTCACTTGAAAAAGTCAAGCGGGCATCACACTGAACAATCTCTCACAGTTTAGATGACCTTGGAGTCTTAAGTATTGTGTGTAAATATTGTTAAAGTCTCTAAATGTAAAAATTCTCCTGGTGGCCCACAGATGCCTGCAAAAATGGCCTGTTTCGAAACCGCTGTTTTTGTGATGTCATTATTATGTACATCTACTCAGCTGTGGAGAGTATTCAGAGTTTAGCCCCGCCCCGTTCACACTCTAGTGTTTTAGCTCCTCCTTCTGAATAAAAATTAAGCTTATTTACATATGTCTTAAAGGTACAGTAATGTTTAATTCTAAGATGGGGGGAAATGACTGTTTTTAATATTTAAACCCTCACAGTCGATCAGATACAGGCCAGAAAGCCTACCTGTGGGCTGTTCTTGTTTACGTTTGCCATGAGATGTGAATGTTTATGTAAAACTGGAGATACATGCTTTTCATAGGACAGCGATGATCTGGAACAGATTTTAGTTTATTAAAAACTTGATCTGGTTATTATTGATCTGGTTTCCATGTGGTGTGATGTCAGGACCAAACCCTACCATAATACACAACTTTACAGGACGTTTTAACACTTTTACTCCTTTTATATTGTCCGCCTGCGTCGTAATTACACTAAGTGACTATTTAATTAGAAATGAGCTTCTATATAACTGAAGTATATCGGTGTGCAATTACAGCTCATCTGTTATTTAAATCATTCAGTCTCCTCACATTTAAGCTCAAACGTCTACACGGAGGATCAGTAATATTAATATTCCCAGAATCAGCAATATTACGAGCATCGGCTGTGTTTTTGTCATTATATCATTTTTTTACACTTTTAGATCTGTCTGTTTTACTGGATTTTGTGTTGTGTTTACATCATTTTCACTCATTATTTGCAAATAAAACTCGCAATAAGAGACACAAAATTCTCTAAAAGAGAATTATGATGTAACCAAACCATCTAAAGGAACACTTTCTTGTATTTTTCAGTCTAATCTTTATTTGCTGAATGTGTGGTCAATGAGTCATTTACATACAAACAGTCCATTAAAAACTCTTCTCAAAACTCATTTTACTCTAGAAATCGATGGACGGATGCTTTAAAGGAGCCATTCATTTTTGTTTTCAGTCTAACCTTTATCTGCTGTATCTACTGTACATTCACAAGTGAGAATCTGAACACATTTGCTCAAACGGGAAGTGAACAGAACAGGAAAAACCTGTAAACCAGAAGCTCACTTCTATTATAACTTAATGGGCAAATGCAGAAGCTGGGGTTTCTGTTCTTTTCTAAGTTTGGGGACATTGTCTTTGTACACCACAGATCTGACTGATAGACATGGAGATAAATGAAGTGCTCCTTTAAACCCACACTCAGACTTTTTCCGTGACTCTGCTTTAGTAAATGACCCTCCTGTACACCCAGTCTTATTTGTACATCATTATTTTTCTTTAAATTTGAGTTGAGCTGTTTATATTGACTTCACTTTTTAATTCCACCATTTTTAAAGGGTTTGTACTGCTATAATGTTGACCTTATGGCTGCAGATAAACATATTAAACCTGCTTTAAAAAGGACAGTCGGCACAATGTGTGTGTGTCTCAGACAGAATAACGTAAATAATTCACTTAATCTTTTATATTGAAATATTTAAAAGCAAGCACATGCTCGTTCTCCATTATTTGAATGTGTTTTTGTTTTGTACCGAAGTCAAACTGACCATGTTTCTTTACTGAAGTGTGTTGTGATGATGTATTAACAGAAGTCTGATTTGTATTGGCCATCGTCTCGGCTTTAAAGGAGCGCTCCACGTTTCTATAACCTGATCTCTGCTGTATCTGTAACGTATGGTTGATTTATCATAGACAGTCATTTTAATGTGTTTCCCAAAACTTTAAAACAAAAAAATGTGATTTGTATTTTGGAAGCAAATGGGCAATTGCTTCAATGACTTCTGTTAAAGTTCTTGTCTGTTGTAATAGACCACACAGTACAGATACAACAAATAGAGATAATAAAACAGCGAAGTACTCCTTTAAAGTTGGAATCCATTCCTTACAACAATTCCGGTCCATGATTGTTGTTATTTTTGATATTTGTGTGTCTGGTGTGTGCAAGTTGTTATTGGCTCTTCTGAAATGCGTCCGATCGCTGACTTTACAGACCAAATGCTAACAGTGATGCTTGTTTTATTTTACATGTACCTAGCAAGTGTAATAAAAGGACAGCAAATAATGAAAATGTGTCTTTTTGTTTTGCTTTATTTTTGACCATATAATGGATGCATATATACATCAAATGACTATTAGCTACTGTATTGTAATACGCTGCAATTAAAAAAAACTTAAAAGGGGCATAAGGAAGGGAAAATTCACATTTTATTTGCTTTTACACATATGTTTGAGTTCCTACCAACCCACAAACACACCCTAAGAGAAGCTCCACCCACAGATCAAGCCATTTTGAATTTGTGAGGGGGAAAGTAGTAATAGTATACACAACTGTCCTTAATTTATATTATTAATTAAAATGTTATCAGTCTTTTTGTAGTGAAAACACTACATTTATATGTTTCTTTTGTTCAGTTGATAATTTTCTGTAAATACATACTTTTAATTAGGCTATTGGGAGTTTGGTAGAACTCTTAGCAGTTTATATAATAAAACAAATGTTTTACTCAACTACAGACCTTTTAAATAGTAAAAACAGAAATCAACCATCTGCAGTGGATTACAGAGCAGTTTAACATTCTGCTAAACATTCTGGTAGAGCAAGTTTTGAATAATCTGTATCTTATTGAAAAAGCTGTTGAATGCAAGATGATTATGCCATCTCTGCCAATGAGAAGGTACGATAGGCTAAAAAAAATATCCACTAGAGGTCACTAGAAGTTCAGGTTTTTCTTGTCAAGCCAAAAAAAGCTGTGCAACACACAAGAAATAAACTGGATCATAACTGACACCTAATGAAAATCCTAAATTCAGTATCTCAGAAAATTAGAATATTTTGAAAAGTTTTAATATTGAAGACACCTGGTGCTACACTCTAATTTCCTATTTGACTCAAAACATGCAAAGGCCCCCTGAATTTGGGATTTTCATTTGTTGTCAGTTATAATAATCAAAACTGAAATAAATAAACATTTGAAATATATCAGTTTGTGTGTAATGAATGAATGTAATATACAAGTTTCATTTTTTGAACTGAATTACTGAAATAAGTCAACTTTTTCATGATATTCTAATCTTATGACCTGCACCTGTATGCCTCTTTATACCTCCTGAACCTGATCTCACTCAGGATGACTAATTTGTCTGCACAAATGCCTATTTTTCACCATTTGACACACAGTTTAGTTGTCTAGCCTTAGTCTGACAAACATGGTCATATATAGTTCAAATCCAGAGTAGCAAATTTTTTATGCAGAAGTTGTGTTTGTACAAACTATTTTGTAACCAGAACAAGGAAGTCACGTACCCCATGGCTGCTGTGTGCACCCCTGCTAACCCCAGTTATTTTTGCTTAATTAATCAGCTTGGCAGCTAACAATTACAGGTTCTCAATAAAGTAGGAGACAAGAACTCTGTTTAGAGTGTGCATGTATTGTGAACTGATGTGAATAAATTCTTTAAATATACATTTAGACAAAATGTCTCTTACATTACTAAAATGTATTAATTTTCAAGCGGCATATATGCAGCTGAGACAGGTAGCCAGTACATCCCCAAAAAAATTCAACATTACCATGTTAATATAACATTATAGTCATTACGGCTTTTAGAAAAAAATTATTTTGGGGGTGGGGTAGTGCACTATATGGCCCTGTGGCACAGACTAAGTTTTGGCATTTGTTTTCCTTATTTTACTTTACTTTTATACTTTGTACTTTTACTTCAGTAAAGCATAAGTTGATACTTCCACTTCTATATAAGTCTTTTTAAACCCTAGTATCTATATTTCTACCTGAGTAATGAATGTGAATATTTTTGACACCTTTGGTCGTAAATAAATGCTTTAGATGTAGTTCAAAATGAACATGTTTTAAAGCTTTTGTCAAGCTGGCAAAATGTACAACATTAATAATGCAGTTGTTTGTTTTCCATGATTGTCTATGTTGTTACTATTATTGGAATTAAAAATTTACTTTAGTCTGGCTTTTATGTAGTGTTTTAGAAGCATTTTATGCTTTTAGTTTTAATACTTCTCTCTATTTCAATTATTTATATATATATATATATATATATATATATATATATATATATATTGTGGACAAAACCAGTCCTGCCTGTTGGTTGATGCAAAGAGACGACACACCAAGATTGGAATAGAATAACTCAGAATGCTTTATTCAAACGGAGCTCCGGAGAAGTTGCATAGAGAATACAGTTAAGCAGTTCTCATAACAAGTTCTAACCTCGATCTAAATCTGAGTCCTTATTATACTGTTAAAAGCTTGCCCCCAAGCCCCTCCCTGTACCAATAGTAAGCCTGTTGCTATGCATGTTCAAAAGTGATCAGCCAATGAGAAGCTTAGATTATTATTTGCATGCTGAGCGCATGATCAGTGCGTGTGTGGGGTGGTGTCTGTCCACCTTAGATAAGTTCTGTCTATCCTAGTTTATGCTGACTCAGGGTGAGTTCTGCTGACTCATGGTGCATTCTACCGCGTGTTTTGCTGACAGTCACGACCGCACCTTCCTGTTTCCAATGAACAGAGCTTATCTTATGGCAGATGTTTCCTGTTTTCGTAACAGAATCTTCTGAACTAAAATACCTCTCATTTTAAAATTACATATTAAAATACCTCTTGATGTGATTTATGTATCCTACTAAAGCTAGTAAGAGATCTGTAATTAGCTAATATCACTGCCAAGTGGATTGTTTTAATAAGAGGAACATAGTTTACCAGTCAAATATATCAACTAAAACACTTAACAATATTTAATTAGAAATTATACAATAATCTGCTAAGAACTTCAGGTCATAGTAGCGAGTGGGTTTTATTTTTAATCAGGCAAACGCAGGACTGCCCGAGGGTCCTTATGGAGTGAAATCAATAGGGGAAGTGAGATTGAATACCACACAGGAGAAGTCAAACCTACAGAGGAGTAAAACAACAAGCTCTTCTTTTGAAACGTCCGGAGAGATTTTAACTGAACAAAGTCAGAAAACACGACGCTGGGAGGTTCAGACGACCTGTATATACTGAATGAAGTGTTTGTTTCTGTTCTCTGAGGTAAGTCCTTTTAGAAGAGCTGTATTTGTGTCATATTTACACCTTTAGTGAAAGTGTAGCTACTCAGTAATAAACTCAGCACAGTGTCACAGGCAGACACTTCACATTATAAACGGGTTAATACATCATTTAATACATCATATCAGTGACTAACGCACTTATTTATCTAAACTAAGTCCTCACAACTGCGGGAAAGTTTCACTTTAACACATCCTGCTCTCTTTATAGCTTTAAACACAGTCCAGAATAATTCATCTGTGTACACGTTGTTTTAATGTTCTGCCATAACTGCTACCAGAGCTAAGGAACCGTTTAATAAGTTACGCAACACGTTGAGCGTGCTCTCCTACCAAAAAACGAAATCTAATTCAGCTCTAGACATCATCTGTGCATTTCTCAACCAGCCCCCACCGTTCAATTCTATGGAGGACCAAAAATGACAAAAGTATAAATAAATAAATAAATAAATAAATGTATAAATAAATGAATGAATGAATGAATGAATGAATGAATGAATGAATGGAGGACCAAAAATGCCAAAAGTATAAATAAATAAATAAATTGATAGATAAATAAATGAATAAATAAGTAATTAAATAAATAAATGGAGGACCATATGAAAACCGTAAAAACCAGGAGGTAA